>JAHZNB010006614.1:0-12382 GCA_027744295.1 Callyntrura guangdongensis
ACTTCCTTCTTTGTTTGTTTCCTTGATTGACACAATACTGTTAGTGTTTTGTTTGTTCCTAAATGATTCTGTGGTAGACGGTGATGGTGATGACGACGACAACAGGATTTGCTTTTTGTTTATAAGCGCCGTGTGCCCTACTACAATGACAGTCAGAAACGTGTGGTAGCCCATTTGCTGACTCTACCGGAATCTGTCCTTTTCCTGCCTTTGCTCAATTCCTTTACTTCTTTTCCCCAAAAACGTTCTTTACATTTTTTGTCTGATTTGTTACACAAAAAACTGATGTTGACATACGCGACCCGAGAAAACCTAAGGACAGGGACGCATGCTGACTGCAGAAAACCTGAAAAAAATGAACCTTTAGTCTGGATTGCTGAGGGACATTGAGTCGTATGTACTTTCTCGTGGTCTTTTACTCTTTCCCTTTTCGGTATTTTGTTTTCTTTGTATATTTTGTCACCACTACATTTTCCTCTACCACACTCGGCGTCTCGTTCCCCAAAAAGGAAGAAAACGAGAACGAAATATAAAACGTAAGGCCTGGCTTTTCACTTCTACTCAAGTCTGATTTTTTTCCTGTTCCATTGAATCACGGCTAAAACCCTATTAGACTTTTTTTCCTTTTAGTGGGTCCTATTGCTCCCGTTACGTCGTGTCTGTTCATAGCACACACACACGACTTAATAAAAGTGCATATGCGAATGTATTTGTACATATTCATGGGTAGGTACAACTCCATTAAGGAAGAAAATTTTTCTTGTCGTCACTCATTACTTATACTGTCGTCCGTTGACTGGTTCCTTGTTGTGAGTTATGCAGCTTCCCATTTATTTATTTCGCGATACCTTTTGAAAGGAGAGAAAATCCAATGTTAAAACTTTGCTACAAAATGTTGTTCTCAGACTTTTCTAAAATGTTTTCTTCTTTGCATCAAGTCCATATGTAATTATCATACCGTCTTATTTACGGGCAGAATAGCTGCCTGTTGGCGTTTGTCAGTGTAAACTATTTTTTAACCTAAAAACTGTATAGGAACGGTGTCGAGTGGAAGACTAGAAATAAAATAGAAAAAAATTTGATGTATCCAGCCAAGCTGGTGGATTTACGAAGTCTATAAACTGCTGTAGAGGAAGGGAAACCTTTCTGATAGTTATTTATTTAACTTTCTCTTTCTATCCCTCTCGCCACACCGTCTGTACATGTATTCACACAGCAGTGGCAGAGAAGAATAAGAATTCAGAAACGGTGGTAAAACCGGGAAGCAAATGGAAAGTATAATAATATTCATTATGGAAATCAACTGGCGGACTGGCAGGGTAGACGGAGAACAATGTAAAATCAGCGAGGTGAAAACATCTATTCTGTTCTGATGACGATAATGATCACGACGATCTCTCTATAATGATATTATTATTACTATTATTAATATTTCTACTTCTAGCGTGCTTATGAAATGGTGGGGAGAAATTTTGAAAGTGTTGAAGATGGGAGTTGTTACATGCAAAAGTGTTTTCAGTGTGGAAATTAAGGCCAAAGTGAGAGAGACTGTGTACAAATGGAGAGCAAGTGTGAGGTGTTCTCAGCTCAAGAGTCACTGATATTAATGGGAGTAATATATATCACTGCTGATGCTCTGCACGGAAAGACGGAGTGTTAGGGCGAGTTAGGTGGTGGAATATTATTATATGTCTATACACCAGCACGACAAATAATATGCATCTCTCTGTGTGTCTAATATAAGATAAGTAGTATGTATATCTCTTATACAGGTTCTCGAGACACTTGCCATTCGTGAAAACAAAACTTTTCTTTGTGAATACTGCTATACTGCAAAGTAATAATAATAATGATGATGTGATGGCCAAGCATTATAATATCAGCAACTACTCGCTTAAATCTTAGTTGTTTACAAGTGAGCGGATGATGAGAACGTCAACGAACAACGACAATAGGCTCTTTTCCTTCTAATTCTCTTGGAAAATCTAGATGCAATTATTATAATTTACTGCTTTACCAAGATCGTTATAATCAGTGTGAATGTCATAAATGAATTGCCAAGTGTAACTTCATGAAATTGTCACTGTCCCGGAACTCACTTGTCGACGTCAAGTTGTGTTTGCAAGGTTTGGAGTTTGTTCAACATAGCACCGGTGTGAATTGTCGCTGTAGGGTAAGTTGGCAAGTTGGTAGTGTATACTTATTGTTTGAATCTTTACGACGAAATTTCAACAGTGACATTGAACAATGTGGTATAACCGTTGTGTAAAGTCAAAACTCAATAGGACTCACAGACACGACTAGATATACTACTTTATGAGCCTTCCGTTACCCCAGATGGTCATTACGTTGAGCCACGGAATATTTGTCGGGTTGTTCTTGTCTCTCAGATATTAAGAAATGCTTCTATTTAAGATATATATAGACAAGACAGTTTTTTGCATACCGATTCTATTCAGTTGATGATTGAAGATAGTAGCATCTAAAGTTCGTACATTTTTAAATTGCTGGCTGTGACACTTTCAATATAATCCGAATTTCAGGAAGAAATGTAATAATGAAAAGCCCCGTAATAATGAGGGGAACGCGTATTGTAAACATATACTGAAAACATACACAAAGGTATAATCGAACTATGTCATTTATCGAACGTTATAAAACTTAATAATAAAAGCTTACGGTAACTTACTTTCAAAGGCTTCATTAAATAATATTTACTTGTATTATTCTAACAGAATACGAGATTAAACAGCTGTTGTAGTTATTTTTGGGTTGTCACACATCTTGGTTTGGTTACGAAGAACCGTTCATGTCACATAGTCACATCTGCCACAGTAGTTTTCACAAAGATTCAGCGTAACGTGCGTAACTATCAGCAGAATAGACAAGCCTTTTCCGGCCGCTGACACGAAGTCGTTTCATTATTGTCGCTCTCGCTATTTTTGGCAATGGCAATGACCATCCGATAAAATAGATACAGAGTAATATATATACACTATATACCAGTATATAATGTATGATACATAGTATTTACGCTTATGTGTCATGACACGTGTCATGTCACCATTTATTTTTATGTTTCCCAGAATACGTTAACCTGTTGTGCGTGCGTGAAAAGCATTAGTCAGCCTTTAATTCAAATGTACACGTTTTCCATTGCATAAACAGTGGTAAATGGATACAATATACTTGGAACGGAGATATGAAATACACAATAATATATATAGTAATATAATAACATACCCTCATCAACTAGCCATTGATTTACACCAATGTGAAAATACTTATCATCTTGTGACAAAGCGAGAAGCAAAGAAATGATATGCTGAACTAACGAAAAACAATCAGCCTCTCCATATGTATCTTTCTCTGGTAAACCAACGTAATGTTGCGTG
The DNA here is from genome assembly GCA_027744295.1 of Callyntrura guangdongensis. Classification (NCBI taxonomy): domain Eukaryota; kingdom Metazoa; phylum Arthropoda; class Collembola; order Entomobryomorpha; family Paronellidae; genus Callyntrura; species Callyntrura guangdongensis. Next base: position 3,396 of record JAHZNB010006614.1, read on the forward strand.
TAACCATTAAATACGTTAAATCAATGAAGTTTTCACTTAGATACGCATGACGTACATAATATGTATGTATTATTAGGAAGTATAATACAACGTAGTAATTATTCTTTGGTAGGTAAAACAGACACCGATTCATTAGTACTAGTAGTAGTAAGCACATACCATTATATAACATATATTGAACGTAAACGTGACATTTTATGATTGTCTGCAACATCCGACATGTGCTGATCACAGCATCCATTATATAAGCTTTATCATCATGACTATGACACATTCACTTGAGTCATCACCATCTTTCTATAAGCGGACAATACTACCAAGACTACCTTTGTTTTCGGTCTTTAATAAATCCGTAAATTACAAACCGAACAAGTAGAGCGAACACAGTATCATAAATAAGGGGTAAAGTGAATCCTTTCATATTTTCCCAGTTTTGTCGTTGACATCATCAAATTTTACCGGTGATGGACATGTAAACTGCATCATGTCCTCATTTCGCTTCATAAATAACAGTAATTACCTTTTTGCTACCCAGTCATATAAGCGACAAAGTTTGCTAAAGACGCATCAAAATCATTATATTACCATCGTCACCAACATTGTGTGCATGGTGAACAATTTCATTTCATTTCATACACTAAACTCATCAAAACATATTACGTACTAGGGAATACGTGCACCGCGTTTCAAAAGTAGATGAAGAGAGAACAAACCGGACGGGGTTTTCAACCAAAAAGCCGAGGTAACGAACAAACGGTTGATTGCATTAGGTATGTCAATCTCATCATCAGCCACAACAGCGAACCCCGGAAACGAAAGCAGTTTACGGCTTAATTAAATGTACGCCAGCACATTTTATGCTGCTTTAAATACCAAGTACCTATTTCCTATTTATTCGGCCCTCCTCTCCCACATCACCACACAATTTCTCAGAAGGAGCATAGTACACTGTGGCATGGCGTGAGGAAACGCAACTTCATGCATTTAGACGAGAACTAATAATGGCCCTAAATGGGCGATGATTCACTTTATCATGATGAACATAAGATCATTATTATAACATTTCTCCCACCAGGTGCGTCGCCTGTACGAAATTTATAAATAACCAACGAGAAATAAAGCTTTTAATCTAAACTAGACATACACGGCAAACGCAAGCGTTTGTACAACTAGTAGACTTTTGGAGAATAATACGTTTTCTCTTCTCGAGGCTAAACTTTAGCAACAACAAAGTGATGGTGCTACTGTCAGAGGGGTACATAAACACAAATTATGTCGTACCGTAGCAACTGGCAAATTGCTGAGCCCAACCTCACGGTTGGGATGCTTTTTCATCTAAAATTGCTCAAAGATCATTCCTGGTACATTGATGCTCAACACAAAAGAGAACCCCGTGTGCAACCACGGAAGTCGGACGGAAGTATGTATAAAATTTTATGTATCAGTAAATTAAAGTTTGTTGTTGAGGCAGCGGCGGGATGTTTATAAAGAAAAACAATAAACTAAAGCGGGAGCAAAAGGGAGGGAAAGCGCGTGTGGAGATATTGTGTTGTGCGGAAGGTATTTGTGGACATTTAAAGGTAAAGTAGACGTGTATTTATAACTGCTAAAACGAATAAAATCCACGTGAACCACTTTATTAAATCACCTGCGGACAAGAGAATGTTCCTAGAAAATCCTAACGTAATACTTATTTCTCCGGCCTGCCGAACTCAATTGGTAATTTTAAAAGGCCATAAATAAAGAGGAGTGCATAAATCAGTGGAGTCAGGTTAAATGTAATATGTCCATAAACGTAACAGTTTTATGCTTTATTTCGTTCTTAATTTATAGCCAACACTGAGAAATCGAGCATATGCTCGGAAAACAGAAGTGACAGCTAGACATTTTAACTAGTATCACTTGTTAGTTTTATGTAACTACTAATATAACCTTATAACCAATACATATTGTTTCACTACTTCAAAACCTTGTGCTTCAGGTACTACGATAATATCATCAACCTTCTAATAAACAAGATTTCAGTATAACTAATAATTACCATTCGACACTACACATGACATAAAAGGGTATCGTTATGCGAGGCGAGCCCATTCGATTCCCTTTCCCTGATTTAAATGTTAGTGAATCAAAATGTAATCAGAGAGTTGTAACTAAATATATTATACATATTTCATAATACGGAAATATTCAACGGCTTGGAGTAATATTTTTAAAATACTAAGGTACCTGCGGCGACCCTCCAGAGGAATTTGGATAATATCCCCGGGAACGACAAATTAAAACTAAAAACGTAGGCGTATCGGTCAAAGACGTATTGTTTTAGTAAAACTGAAATATCGATAATATCGGTAAAAATAACATCTACACTCTTTCCTTATATTGAACGCACCATTAAAAACTAGAGCAGCGTACTATATATGCAATGCATGATACATTAAAAGTAGGAACAATTGTAAAATAGCTTCTATCAATGCTTTTAAATAGACAAAAATGGTTAGTTAAAATGGGGATAAAAACTGAAATAAACCACCGATTAAATAGACACTCTGCAAACGCTAGCTAAAAGGCTGATAAAAACTTCGACTGGCGAAAATTTCAAAAATTAACCCACATGAGATGCTGTTTTGCAGATACTCTCAACTTGAGGGTCTCAAGTAGGACTGTCACTGCTCACGTGTATATTTACATCTTATAAAAACAGATATTTGTCAAAATAATTGCTTAGGTAGAGGTATATTAAGCTTCTATCAATGCTTTTAAATAGACAAAAATGGTTAGTTAAAATGGGGATAAAAACTGAAATAAACCACCGATTAAATATACACTCTGCAAACGCTAGCTAAAGGCTGATAAAAACTTCGAATGGCGAAAATTTCAAAAATCAACCCACATGAGATGCTGTTTTGCAGATACTCTCAACTTGAGAGTCTCAAGTAGCACTGTCACTGCTCACGTGTATATTTACATCTTATAAAAACAGATATTTGTCAAAATAATTGCTTAGGTAGAGGTATATTATATTTTTATCAAACGTTTAATTCAATGATTATGAACGAAACGGTTTGAATTACAGGGCAAATTAGATAGTCTTGCATAAAACTTGTTAGTCTAAATAAATTTTTTTGTAAAATGTTGGTTAGGTGTTCGGTGTTCCTTCATCAATATTGTCCGTTCATTTTTAATTAAACTAAAAAAATTGCTATTTTCATCTCTGAAAGTTACTATTGCTTTAGAAATGACAAAGATTGGATTTGTGTTGATGTGACAAACCCGCACACATGCGTCGTACGTATGTACGTAATGTGACAATTAGTTAAATAATGAATAACAAATACAATTATTTAATAAAATTCCAAGTTGAAATACAAAGTATATACATAAGTATAAGTATATATGCAAGTGCTGGCTAATTGTCCAATTTCAAAATTAGACTGCTGCATAGTTATAACAGTTCTTGAGTTTTTTTGCCGGATGAAGGTCGTCGTGAGAAAGGAAGAAGTACATGAGTTCGTTATTCGATTACTAAACTGTTCGTTAAATCATTTAAATTTTGAATTTACGCGTGCAAAGAATTGTCTACTCCGTTAAAGATGGCTGTTTATTATATGGATGTTTTTTGCAAAATAACCTTTCAAAGTATTCAAAGTGTATTTTGTGCACAAAAAGGTAGCAATGAAATAATGGGTAAATACAGGCATTTTATAACAAACAAAATATAAACATATTTTTAATCAATTTATCAAGTCAGATGCCGGGAAAGTCCTCTTAAGAACGCACATGCATTACATCTACAAAGTAACCATGTTTGTGTGTATATTATAATATGTATTTTAATCAATACGAAAACTGTTGTAGTGTCGGTCGTGCTTCCAATTTTCAAGAAACTATTTCGTGCGCACAAGCTGCTCCACAGCGAATAATTTTCATAAAACAGCCTGAAAATTAGTGCTCTTGTACGGTGCCACTCTTAATCATTTATCAACCGAGAAAGCTAGATTTGATTATTTTTTCTGAGAGAATCTCCCCAGGAGTCAAATAACATCACCGACATCATTAACGTCTACTCCTCATGGCCTAAACAAATATTTATCAAATCAAACAATAAAAACATCGTGCTGAGCATACTTTAGCTGAAATTAATTTTGCTCACAACAAGTTGTGATGTTGCTTTACTTTGCATATTAATTGGTCCAGGTAAAAATTACATTAATTGGAAGTGGAGAAAGTTTAAATAGAAACAAGTTGAGTCGGAATAAAAACATTTTGCGAACAATTTAATTGAATTTATTAATTCATAACTTATTCGTTGTATTTAAGAAACAAAACAGTTGCCAAAACAGTAGATGCAGAATACGCATTGAAAAATATTTACTAGTGTATTGCTAAACGAACAGAAAGTGTAGTAGCTGTTATAATAACGTTTCGCTCTCATTTACATTAGCGAGGGCTTGGAGGAGAAATTGCTGTGTTGCCGCACCGGTTATGAAGACATCGTAAAAATAATAACCGTTTTCCACATGAAACTCAAACAGGAAAGAAAATTAAATACATCTCGCTGGTTTTGTAAAAAGAAACATAATATACTTTGCACAACCGTTTATGTACTTTATTTTAAAACTTCCGTGTGTAAAAAACAATCTTTCTCTGAAAGCGGCAATGCCTAAATGTTGAATTACGTTGCCAGTTGTACTGTTGTAGTGCTGTTAGCAGGCTGAGAAAGTTTAAGCATTTGTCACGTCGCGAGTATCATTGAAGGAGAAGAGTGCTTGCACAAACGAGGATAATAAGAGTAAGTGTTTATCTCTGACAGGATTTTGCCTAGAGCATTTTGAGAGAAAATCATATAGCACGCGTGTCGATATGTCTACTCTGAATGTACTCCAACCTGTACGTTTTCTTTTTATAGCGATTTTTTAACTGGCCAAACCAAGTGTTTCCTTTCTTATACTAAAGTCACCACAAGCTATGTGTAAAGAAGAAAAAAACTACCTATATGAAAACGGATGTAATATCTACACAACTACCGCGTTGCTTACTTCAAATTCATTGAAATTTCCTGTGGCATTTTTTGCTTTCGCTGCGCCTAAGAAGGATGAATCACAAGATGAAAAATAAAAGTACACTGAAAACTGCTTATTTCAGAGAATTACTACAGAAAGTATAAACCACTGGATGAGATTCCCGATTTTATTTTTTCTCTTTTATTTGTATGAATTATCTTTGTGAGTGCATAGTACCACCCGTGGTGGGCAGTAAACAAGAGTTCAAAGTTATTGTTCAAAATGACTAGTTATCTCCTGTTATTAGAAGTTGGTCCTGTTTTGCAGTGCATAAAAATTTTGTTTTTTAGGTAAGGAATAACCGAAAATTATCGGGTCTCAATGAGAGATACCGAAGATACAGACAAGCCGTCAAAATTCCACTATAGCGAATTTTGGTTGTATACTATCTTTGCGAAACCTGGCCGAAATATAGCGCATCATAGTGCAAACATGGCCTTTTTCATTTCAATTTCCCATATTTTAGTACATCGACCAATACACTGATTGTATCCACAAAAAAAGGCTTTCACTGACTTTCAGCGACAAACGTTCTCAAAAATATGTGCAGAGTTTATATTTTTTATAACTAACCTATTTATTAGAATCGAAATGATTTCCATGTAAAGTATACTGTAAATCGTAATGAATGTTTTGTCAACTTGATCCTTTGGCATCGGAAACAAATATTGCCATACGTTGTCCTTTGACGACAACACCCATTACATCATTCGTGTAGCGAACAACAAAAATCGAAAATGGCAGAAAGCTAAGCAAGTTTTCTTTTGTGAAATCGATAAACTTAACGAAAGTTATATTAATTTCTATATTGTTTTGCGCCAAAAAAACAAGAGTCAGTCTCTGTTTGCCAACAAATTAATAAAGTAACAAAATTACACAAAAAGGCAAGATTTTTTGGTATCGTGGTGTTGTTCAGTTATAAACACATGCTCTCATCTCACATTTTACATGCACCTACTGACAATCCGACTCACAGTTTGATGTATCCCATCTCTCCATCTCCCATGCTGTTCACTACCTTGCGCTCTCTCATTCAATCCCCACTTTCTCTCCTCTGCCCAAATGCATACACGCAAGGTACTTTTATAGAACACAACTGAAAAGAGGTGGTCTCAATACTAAAAACCGAGAACATATTGATACTAGAAAAAATTAGAGTTGGTTTATTTTTTGGAAAAGAAATAGCAGCAAGGTATCCATAACAACAAACCAAATGCACTAAAAAATAAACAACTGCAAAAACCTAGCAAAAACTATATGATTTCGGTCTAGTAGCCTTGACTGAAAATTTTATAGAACTATCAAAGAAATTTTGTAACGACTCTGTCATCTGTGCGTGTTACCAACAANAACTTGTTGATGAAAGTTTATAGAACTATCAAAGAAATTTTGTAACGACTCTGTCATCTGTGCGTGTTACCAACAACGCGTTCCTCCATCAATATTGTCCGTCCATTTTTAATGAAACGTATGCTATTTTCATTTCTAAAGGTTGCTTCCGCTTTAGAAATGACAAAAATTGGATTTACGTTGATGTGATGTGGCAAACACGCACACATGTGCCGACGTACGTTATGTGGCATTGAATGACCCCATCCGTAGCTTTACAAGGCAACAATATTTGTTTAAACAAATATTCAATTTGTATTTATAAATATTCAATATTTACATACAATACAATACTCCACATTTTATTTATTTGTTTATGTAGCATGTTTCATTAAAATGGACGGACAATATTGATGAAGGAACGCGTTGTTGAACACAGCCGTTACAAAATTTCTCTTGTTCGTTTTTACTTCAATACTCAGACAGAGACAACTCTTTACACCGTTACTACGATACTATGACAAAAGGGAGATACAGGGTGGTATAATTTTTAGCAGGGCTTCCTTCCAATCTAAGGTCCGCACCAGCTCTACGTACCCGGGGACACTATATTGTTTCTGTAAACCCCACCCTCCCTCGGCAGATGAAACTGGCGCGGAGGCTAGTAACGTAACAAAGTGTACACAAAATTTCACAAAAAGACAGAGTAGTTATTTGGAATAGCAAGTAAAAGTTCAGAGTGTGTGTAAGAACATATTTGAAGTATTAAACATGGAGGGAAAAATGTTGGTCCGTATTTCTATTGACACAACAAAGTACCGTACCATTTGATTAACATGAGCAAACCGTACAACTCACGTGAAAATTGTAGCATTTCCTCTCTAGTTCTTTATACGTTTATTATTTATAGAGAAACTGAAAATGAATTACAACTTACAACAACTCCGTAAAACTAGTTCCCTCCCAATGCTTTCCAAATTAATTATTCCCATAGTACAGAATGCAATACAATCTCCAACTTTTCGTGGAAAGTTCCATTCGTTTGTTGAAAATAAGAAAAAAGTTTGCACTTGTCCTGATACGTCACGATCACTTCAACCATGTAAATTTTAATGTATTTATTTTACTTCAGCGGACATTGTTCAGAATTTACAATTTACAACATTCAGTCTCTGCTCAGCTATTTATAGGCAAACGTTCCATTTACCCGGCGAGACTGCCTATGTAAACAATATTGTTCCCTGTGCATTGTCATCCAAAAGAGCTGTGCAGAGATGATGTTTAAAAAGTACACTTCAATTTTCACAAAACACACACGCCTCATCACTCCTCACAACCAGCATCACTATCCATGACAACACCACCAATCATCGCTATCCTTTCGTTTTATACCAGCACAGGCATAAAAATAATAATTAACTTTTAACAATAGCTGCCAACAAATAAATATACTGTTTAGCTATTTCAAGACAACTGTTTGTACATCCGAGGGTTGAAGACTTTTCACGAGAAAGTGGTTCTGTCAACAACATTCATTTTGCTTCCCTCCCTCAGTTATTGTAAATACAAGCATCACCAACTTGGTGATAGCAATCCGTGTAGACATCTCACACACTGTCATGTCATAATAATTATTTAATTGCTATGGTAAACACGACGACATCGCCGTAAGTTTCAAAACCAAAAAACTTCATATTATCCAATTCTGATGTTATTTATTTGCTTCGGCATGGCTTCACGTTTTCTCGTGTAAATAAGTGAGGAAATGCTACCAAATATGAAAAGTGACAAATTCATATATTACGCGTGGAAAACTCATAATGAGATGCCGGGGGCCGTTCACCATTTCCCTTATCTTTTCGTTTAAAAAATCCCATGTATTTTTCTCATTTAAAACTTTCAGGATCTCTTAGTAACAAGCTTAAAGGGTAAAATACATGGATAATTTAATGAAGAAACGAGAACCAAGATATGAAGATCTGTGGTAATGTTGACCCCACCTGCCAAAGCAGCATTCAGGAAAACGCTTAAAGGCACACGCTCGTATCCTCTCATCTCAACTATTTTAATCTTCTTCAACAGGATTAACCACAGAAAAAAAACATCTATTTTTAGCACATCATTATTACAGGTTACATAATCATTACATAACAGTTAATAATATCAATTTACGACCACTTAAATTATTTATGAAATTAAAAAACAGCATATGTAACTGTTAAGAATCAGGAGCATATACGAAAATTGTAACGTTTTAAGTCACTACAAACAACATACATACATGTAAGGTATAGTACAAATTGTAATACAAAAATTGTATAATATTTATATAATATGCCCACGGGTGTCACAACGAATTACCCTCTTATCCAACTCAGAGACCTTTTTTATTTACCATCGTCATTATTTTTGGAAAGCTACTACAAATCCTCAGGACCATTTACTATGCATATGGTTGGCTTGTTAATGGTACGTATGGTAAGTTGATGGACAGCAGAGAGGCGGGAGAAAAAAATATCACCAAAATTCGAAACCTTACTTGCACTATGCTTATGCTTCAACTCTTTTTTGAGAGTTGTATATGCCTTTTCACCC
>JAHZNB010006615.1:0-16593 GCA_027744295.1 Callyntrura guangdongensis
TAAAAAATAACTTCTTCACAGTGATTCGTAGGGATTATCATTTATATACGTATTACGATCAGAGCAGCCACGTCATTTCATTCCCTGTATCAGTGCTGCCTTTTGTGTGGTGGTGGGATAAGGCATACGGCTAAGCGAAAAATTAACGCTGATGTCAGTATTGTTGCCGTTTATGTAATTGGCGTTGAGTTCGGTTTGGGTTGGGCACTTGTAATCAGTTGCGTACAGCGCCGCAGTGTACAATGTAGTGCACTACAAAATGCATTAACGTTCTTAGTTTATTACGCAGATAAAAATATTTCATCTAGTCATGACTTTAGCATATTTGTCTGTCTGTCTGTCTGTCATCATTCTACACAGGCCAGACGCTTCAGTCGATTTGGCACACAGGTACCTTAGTGTAGTGTAGGCGTATCTGAGATACAACTTGAGCAAATTTGGTCAACACCCGGGGGTCATTTGAGGGATCAAAAATGAAACTTTAGTCAATTTGGCTCAAAATTAGCACGCATGTACCTTATGCCACTGGATTCTATGGAATGCAATTTGGAGGGTCAAAATCTAAACTTTATCTAAATTAGCTCAAACTTTGTATTGCAATACCAGGTCAACTGACAGACAAAATATCAAGTCTTTATCAATTCAATCAACTTTATATCCGTATTAAGTTTTACATCTTCGTCTGTATAGCTGCAATTAAGTCGGATTATATTCGAAATAAGGTACGCACAGGTAAATAGCAACAATTGCTTGTGATAATATTATGTGACGAGAGAGTACTTATATTGCTAGCTAAAGTCATTTTACGTTTTCTTTTGGGCATTAGTTCTTGGTTGTTATGCAATAACAAAAGTGTGTAAGTAGCTTTGCAAGTTGCATGTCTGAGTGCGTGAATGTCCTATAGCGAAAAGACCTGTGTATATGAACGGCTATATTGCTATTTTTTAGAATCGCAAATATTGCAACATGACCAATAACATGTTCACAAGTCTTATATGGTGTTTGCTTGTGTGAGCACACTAGACCAAAGACCAAGCACGTTATGTGATAATCGATGCGATAGTAAATACAATGTTTTGCAAAAAAAGTAGATGTAGTTTTGATCACATTTTCAAAAAATGCACACATCACGTACGTCATTAAAAAGGTATTGTGATAGAAAGATTTTAGGTATGTTTACAATAATCAACGTAAACGTAATATTAATCATTAATCATATTAAAGATAAATTTTTTATCGCTGCTGAAATGCATATTTAGAAAAATAATGATCTTTGAGGATGGTGGAAGCAGAGTCGAGGTTAATAAATGGTATCCCCCAGAATCCCACACCGTATAACCGCATTGTTACTTACTACTGCGTATACTGCGTTACTGCGTGTAAACTTACACATAAATACAGCTACTTAAACTATTCATTTATCAAGATAAAATCTTAAATCTATTAAGTAAGTGGGTCTATTTAAGGAACGGAAGAAACTACTTCAAAATTAATTAATTGGATAAGGAATAAAGAAGCTCAGAGGTAGCTATTACGTAAAACTGTTTCAACTTAGAATTTTGTGACAACCGTATTCCATTTAAATTCAACTGGAAATTATTTTGCTGATTGCGTTGTGAGGAAAGCGCTAAAGAGGAAGGCGAATTTTAGTCATTAGAGATTTTTGCATAACCTTCTCGCTTTTTCATTTTATTTAGCAAATCTCTCTCTCTCTTTCAGCAATAACCGGCTGAATTGCAGCTATAGAGACGCAGATGAAAATGGTTGTTTGATACAAGCTGATTGAATTGATAAAGACTTCATATTTTGGCTTATCACTTGAACTTGTATAGTCCAATTTTTTAACTTTCCTTTTTTGGTCCCAGAAAGCCGGAAATAAAAAAACAAAATCCTCGTTAAATATCCGAGGTCCTGGCAACCTTTTGCATTTTTAGGAAAGTTAACAAAATTGGACTATATCGCTATTCAAAATTTGAACTAATTTGGATAAAGTTTAATTTTTGACCCCCCAAATGAGCCCCTGGGGGTTTACCAAATTTGCTCTAATTATATCCCAAAGATGCCATTACCCAAAGGTACCTGTGTGCCAAATTTGAGCCATTTTGACTAAGGAGCCTGTGTAGAGTGATGACTGATGACGTACAGACAGACAGACGGACAGATAAACACGTTTAAAATATTATTTAGATGAAAAATCTTTCATCTGCATAATAATATAGCTAGCTACCTTGCTTATATTCACGCAATTTTTTTACGTTGCTCGTAGCATTAATTTCTGCAGATAGGCGTATTGACTCAAGTAATAGATAACATTTTGGCTGTATTACTAAATAGGTTAGAAGCAACAGCAGCAGTCCCAAAGTAAACAATATTGTATGGTTGGGCACTTGGATAAACGTGTATTCAATTCATCATCCTCTCTTCAACATTGTACTGCCCTGCCTTTTACAAAGTATTTGTAGTGGCCCTTATTTGAAAAGCGCTTCAAGACTTGCTTCCTGCTTTTCTTTTAACATTTTGCAGCTTAGCGCTATGTTGATGTTATTGCGTTTGCGCAGCCGTCATTATTTTTTTTGTACTGAATCCTGAATCGCTTACAGCGAAGAACGTATAGCGCAGCGGAGGGGCTGCGTGGACGATTTTGTTGAGTAAGCAGCTCTATAGATTGAGTGGTCAAATGAGGGATGAAGGGGCATCATTTTTTTAAACTATACATGTCCCTTATTTTGCAAGCTATATATTTTACACAATATAGACTATTGTGACTGTGGAATGTATTACAGGCAGGCGTTGGCGGTGTTTTGTAAAGAAAAATTGTGTTTTTGTTTATCACAATCGCCATTTAACAAGTAGTCTTGTATGCCACTGCCACTACCCAAGAGAACACTTTCAGAGTGTCATTATTATTACCATTACGGTGTCTGTTTTGCAACGTGGCTGACAGGTTAAAAGGTGGAGGGATATATGTATATATTTATATTTTTATCCCGTTTTCTGGTATTGCACATCCTCCCAAAATGTTGCATGTGTACTGCAAGTTAAGAAGGTAGTTTGGGTTACCTTTAGATAATTTTATGTTTAATGTTTATGGCAGCAAACGTTACTAAAGTTTTTAACAATGTTGTGGAAGGTTTGTACGTAATAAGTACGCTTGTAGAGATGTTTTGATATTTTATAATTGGGCGAGTGTGGATTGTATGTAATTATGATTCGATTACCTATTTTTCGTTACAATTTTATGTGAGTGCATGTCTTTTATGACGAACAATGTCGCGGAAAGATGCGTTACAGGCTTTCATAATTATTTCAAATCACCACAATGGTAATGTACGAATATATGTAATAAAACAATTATATTACAGACTACAGACTACGGACAAGTTTAGAAATTGGATCAGTTCGTAATAAAAGATCGTTGCCCCTTCCCAAGCACTTTGACAAGGAGGATTGTGATATGATGAATTACGAACATTGCTGTCGGATAAATGACGAGAAAATGTTAAGCACGATTTTTTACGTGCAAGACAGATTATAATCTCTACGCTTTAAAGGTTCTTTGGTTACATGAGAACGTATCAATTCATCATCTTTACAGATTACATTATTCAGAAACTATGCGGAATTACTTGGCGTTTAAACGCGCGTTTGCCTAGTGCTAATTAAAAATGCATTATATATACAATGAAAAATTATCTTTAGTCATTCATATACATATTCAGCTGATCAACCGGGTATTAGACTCCACACTTTAAAAATAGTTATGATAAAAAGGCACAAAACCCGTAACGATAGTTGATAATAATAAATATGAAGTCAACCCAACACACAAATTCCGTTGAAAATTAACCTTTCAGGAAACAATGCGTATAATTTTAAAACTCGTTAAACGTTTATGTTAAAAAATGTTAAAAAATTGAACAAAAACCTACAGTGATTGAAAATATCAATGTCGCTAATGAAGAGATGAATATTTATTATCGATTTATTCAATCTAAGTTTAAGGATGAAAAATAAAATTTGAGGACTTCTGGGCCCCAAAACAAGGATAATGAAAGATGCTCACTGACTCCAAATATGTAAGTTTGCAATACATGAAAAATGTAATTGGAAAAATACAAATCCCATTCTATTTTAATTTCTAATTAATTTTTTAATTCTTGCATTGCCTTTCTGCTGTTTCCATAATGATTATTGCTTAAACATGCGTTGGAAGTTGGAATACACTAAAAGAATAGTTTTGTCGCTTGAAAGTTTTAAATTAGACTTGACAAAACTTGAAATACGGCAAACCAGTTAGCACACAATAAATACATTTATACACACTATTACTATAATTATTATAAATATTCGACAGTCATACCTAGGCCTTAACTTGTACGTTTGAACATTGAGAAGGGATTTGAACTAGGGCAAAATTATACTAACATTGCATTAAAATCATGTGTAATAAATTGTCATCAGTTCATAATAATTAAAAGTGCATTTACAAGCAATTCTTGCACAAATAACCTGTGCTGTTAAATATTAAATAAATAAAAACCATCATGTTTACCAATATGCAATTTAGCGAATAATTTCGTTGGTTTGACTATTGACTGCATTTCGCCACGTTTTCAAAACAAATTGAGCTCCCTTTTCTCCAACCATAATGGCTATATATTTTAAAAAAATGAAAATGGAAAAACAATCATTGAATTAAAAAGTTTGGTATCAATTAAATAATTAAATAGTCAACGCAAGACTTACCTGGATAATTTGTATTACTAATTGGCACTTTAGGCAGTACTGAAGCATCGATAACTCTCAGTCTCTTTGTTCCCAAAACCCTAAGTTCTGTGTCAACTACTGCGTCTTTGGAGTCCTTCCTACCCATCGAGCACGGTCCAACAATGTGATGCAGAGTAAGACTGTAGTGTCTTATAAAACATTCCCAGTACTCATCGCTACGAAATAGAACATTCTCACAACCCGGAAATACAGAATCCGTGAAACGCCCCCCAATACTTTGAAAAGTAGTCGTAATTTTCCACGAGATTCACAGCCATTTTCACTCCTTCCACCAATGTTTTCACGTCATGGTCGTTATCCAAGTATTTGGGATCAATCAGAAAATCATCGCTATAGCGACTACCACTTAATTTCATGGTCCCCACTGCTTTAGGTCTGGCCAATGACACGATAATTTGAAATGAATCCTTTCCCTCGTCTGGTGCAAAATATTTCTTCATTACATCAGGCTTCAAATGGAAACCGTGTGCCATGTCTCGTGCCATCCGGGAGTAGACACCACTTCCCAAAAAAATGTACTGTATATCCGGCCAATCCCTTTCACCAGCGGCTTTTGCCATACTAGTGGAAACGAAGCCAACTGCGGAAGTGCCTGAGCTAGTCAGCTCACCAGTTCCTTTTTGAGTAAAGTCTACAAATGACTGGGATGTGATATCGCGATCAAACAACATGGATTTCGGCTTATCTATAACGAACGGACCCAAATAAGTACTTATGTGGTCTTGAAGGTTCATTCCTACTGGGAGATCCACTTTGGGACGGATATTGACCGATGCCAAATGCTCTTTCGGGCCTATACCACTCAAAAGAAGGATTTTTGGACTAGCAATTGAACCGGCGGAAAGGATCACTTCTTTATTGGCATACGCCACTTTTTGCACCCCATGTCTTTCGTACTCTACACCGTAGGCTTCATTGTCTTGACCTCGTAGTAGAATCTTAAAACCAAACATTGTCATTCATATTATCAAGGATTGAGGAGTGTTTCTTAAGTTGGTGGGAACTCTCACCTTTGTCACGACAGAGAATTTGTAAATAGACAGACTAGGTCGGGATCTGATGGGCTCTATAAATGCTCTGAAGGTACTCACACGACGGCCGTCCTTGATCGGGTAGTAAATGTGGGAAAATCCTACAGAGTATGCAAGCAACACATATTCATGACACGACGACATTATTAGTTGCGTTTCATATTATTAAGTGACGAAAGTCTAACGAAGTTTGACGAAAGTCACTTATTAACTTTAAAATTTGTAAATAGACAGACTAGGTCGGGATCTGATGGGCTCTATAAATGCTCTGAAGGTACTCACACGACGGCCGTCCTTGATCGGGTAATAAATGTGGGAAAATCCTACAGAGTATGCAAGCAACACATATTCATGACACGACGACATTATTAGTTGTGTTTCATATTATTAAATATTATTGGATGTCGTGAGTGATGGTGATGAGTGATGATAATTTATAGGAAAATAGTTGTTAAATTGCATAGCTAAATAGCAAAACGAAAAGTACGTAATTGTGAAAATATCTTAAAATTAGTCACTCACCTTCATCAAATTTTGCGTTTAAATCCGTTCTTGAATAACCTAATTCCTCTCCGGCTTTTACAAAATAGTCCGCCATGCCCAGGTAAGGAGGTAGACTGACTCTCATATCGCCCCCGTGACCGTGGTACTTATCTAAGAATTACGTACGTTCCGAATTCCGATAAATCATCATGAAACATCATCTGATACACAGGAATGTTGAAGGTCTCGCATTTTTGACACTTACCATCATCCCAATCTCCATGATAATCCTCAACACTTTTAAATTCATTTAGGCATCCATCGAAACTCCAGCGGTTGTCACCGGTAATGTTGGCGATGTAATCGTAATCTTTGTGATGACCACGTAGATGAATCAGAAAATTAATATTGCTGGTGCCTCCCAGAGCCTTACCAGCCGACCAACCAGAGCGCTTTATATAAAGAAAATAGCACTAAAATATAATGCTATATCGCTCATCTATTTTCCTTCGTTTGTTATTACTACTGACCTGTTCGGGTAGTGCTAAATTACAGTGTTTCTGGGGTACTGTCTGATACATAAAATCATGAGCGGGATGAGCTAATATTGATAAATAAATAGGTAAACCCATTGGGAACAGACCAACATTTACAATTAAATTAAGTATTTTTAAGGTTAATTAAAAAATATTACATAGCATCAAAAATGACATGGCAGGGACGGCAAACCAAGGATTCGGCTCTCCACCTGTAAATATCGAATAGTGTGTAAATTAGTTTAGTTTACAAATGCCTAGTAGCTATATTTAAGGGCAAATTAAATATCCCGGCTATTGGTTTCAAAAGGAAAGCAAATCTATTAAGACATTTATGTAGAAACTAAAAAGCTTATAATAACGAATAAAAATTGAATGAGGTTGATTATCGGTTTGCTCTCTCGCCCGCATTACTCTGTCCGTATTGGCCCAGACTTGGAAAGCCCTTAACTGGTAATTAAAATTCGGAATAAATTAAGCGATCTAACTTTTCAGCCAGGTCGCTCACCTAGTTCTGAATTTTAAGCCTTCTGCAGAACTGACCGAGTGACAACCTGACAACTTCCGAAATACATATATTGACTTACAAGTTATAAGCATAAAACAGAGAATAGAAATACCTGCGTCAAGGAGGAGTACGTCGTAGTGCTCGGAAAGTCTGTGGTAAACAAAAAATACCAACATAAAATAAAAATGCGAAAGTTTCTGGCCATGAAACATGCTAAATTATATTAAGACTGTATTCAGTTTTAAAAGTATAATTTCTGATTTTTCACCTATTTGCCACCACTGCACCAGCTGAACCACCCCCCACTAAAAATAAAATATCCAAATCATTGTTACATTTTATAGAAAAAATAGTAGTTCCATATTACGTGAAATATGACCATTATTGTTTCCGTTGTACACACTTCTCACGTCACATGTATAAATTTACGGTAATTAACGTCTGTCTTTCGTGTACATACACACAATAAGGTTATGGAAGAAGTAATCAACACAAAATGCAACAGTAAGGTTTTCAATTCCAATTGTCTTTTCATAATGAACGTTCTCACATATTATGGCTTTATAGCTGTACGTCCTCCCACTCGTTTTTCACACTTGATTTTTTTCACGCTCGCCATTTATTAATAAAATTGTGTTGTGTGTAGAACGCTGGCACGCTCACTCCATGCGCCATTGGGCATTAGCGACGAGTGATCATAACGACCAAAAATAAAAATAATATAGAATATACTGACTGAATGTAATGAAGATGACCTTTAGGAATGTTGGATATTGTTCTCCTCCCTAACTAAATGCCTAATTATGAATACATTATGAATTAAGTCAGCTTCACAAAGTGGTTACTAAAAGTCTTCAGTCGTTGCTGTCTTAGAGTGTGCACACCTTTTAAAATTTGAAAGCTGGTAAGACTACAAGAAGGAGGGTGAAAAGTTTTAAAAATGTTTTTATTAAAAATGTTTTTTAGATACTAAAGATGTCTTGGTCATCCAACCTATGTGACATTTTTAAACTTGTCTTACAATTAGACATCCCCCTTCTAGCATTATCAATCGGCATTTTTCTTCCTTGCTACTATTTAAATGAAACTACCTCTACGGTTTAAAAAATTACCCCGCAGTAGTGAGAGTGGAAAAGCGATTATTTTTAATTGAAGAAATTAACTATTTCTAACATTTTTGTCCTATTTAGCTACCAACAAGTATCAATGTGCTAGTTTGTTGTAGCGCTATACGGCATTACATTCATTCGTCTCATTCTACTAACGTGTTACCATTTAATCAAGTTGGTCCTTCAAGCAGAAGCACACTAATTATTGTTTTAGCTGTGAAATTGACATTTAATTAATGCCCGCCGCCTATCCTACAAAAACAAAAATAACAGCTTTAGAACGTGCTCATAATTTATACGCATTTCGTGCGCTCTTGACAGGGATTTTATTTCATTGATTCAAGGCAAGGTCAGTTGTGCAGTGCTAAGTAGCCAAATACTATGGTGTACATTTTAAGTAGTAGCCAATCTAAAGGCTCCATCTCCACCTTGTCAACACCTTTGATTATTTTTTTTCTATGTAGTGTGTAAATGTATGTAAGTGAAATCATTGACTTTTGTCATTGTTGTTGTTGATATGTTAATGTCAAATGTAGAAACCTTTTTTGTTTGCGCTGC
Organism: Callyntrura guangdongensis; assembly: GCA_027744295.1. NCBI lineage: Eukaryota > Metazoa > Arthropoda > Collembola > Entomobryomorpha > Paronellidae > Callyntrura > Callyntrura guangdongensis. The sequence continues at coordinate 9,014 of JAHZNB010006615.1, forward strand.
GCTAATGCTGCCGCACTATTAGACTTTTGGAATGTCAACTTGATTGTAATTGTTTATCTTTGAAGCTATTTAGAGGTGTGCTGGATTAAACTATTATATTATCATTATCATGTAGGTAAGTAGGTAGGTAGATGTGTTCAATAATAATGTTTTTTGCAGACCAACATTTTAAAATAAGTCCAAAACATTTTGTATCCAGTCTGTCAACAAATTAAAATGCTTTTAGCGAGATTAGTAAAAATTAAATTATTCCTTTCAAATTAATTGCTGCGACATATCATCTATTTAATACAAGCATGCTACTTTATATGCTTTACTTTAAAGAATTTTCAAACCTTTTTTAAACAACTGCCATATAATAAAGTGCCTAATGTTTTCAAAATACAACTAGATAGATATATTTTACCATGTCGGAGGACGAACTTGATGAAAAAGACTCTCAATATCATTTTATTACTAGTTACAAAACATGTGTCTACACACAAGAATTTGTTTCTCATTTAATTAATTAATATAGCCTATGGTACTAGTAATAGCAGCATAAATCAATCAATGATGAATAGGTGAATAGAACCTCAAATAGGATAAAATGTAAGGATGATTGATACTTTATATAATGATATTTACGCAACAGAATTTTCTAAGTAATTTCTATTTAATGTCTAAAATCAGTTTCACTCACTTCTGCATTCTTTTTCATTGATTTGAAATATAGGTGTGTATACATTTTAATAAATTCATAAATATTCAGATTACTTTTTTGTATTGAGAAGACGCTAATTTTGTAAAATATTCTCCTGTTAACGACATACAATTGAATATTTCAAATTTCAAGGCATATTGGTTAACAACGTACTGCCTGAAGACCCAACCATTATGATTCATAATTTATGAACGTTCTCTTGCGACAGAGACGCAACGTAACCATTCGCTTGATGTTAGAGCGCGTTTTCCTGCCTATTTTGGTGCTAACAAAATTAAATTACCACACATAATCCGTAATGTTTTGTTTGACAAAAAATGTATTTCAAAATTGATGGTCAATCTTGAATGTCTTGACCACCGCTTAATTTTTTGGGTGGCTTGTTAACTTTGTATAAGAACCATGTGAACAAAAGTTATTGCTTTTATCATCCTGTCTGTGTGGGTGTGTGTTCGCCTGTATACACTATTCCTCCTAAACTACTCCACCAATTGACTCCGAACCTGGCACACATGCATTATAGGTCAATAGCTTCCCTGTTGCTGATTTTGAGCCAAATCGGACAACGGCACCAGTTATAAACCGTTACAACTTCAATTTTTATAGATAGTTAACTTAACATAGGGCATGCAATGTATCATTCGAGTCGTCTAGCCTAACCTAAAACACATTACATACAAAAGTTTCATTTAGTGCTTAGAACAGTTTTGTTTAGAATTAATTTCGATTGTTTATTGGAATATTATGACTTACATTTTGTAAGAACAAGAAGAATGTTGACGATAGTGCGTGACACGTTCATTTTTAATACCATTTCTTGCTCTTTACATATAAGGGGAATTTAATTACAATTTAATTCTGCAATAATATACATTATCGTACCTTCAGCGGCTGCAGTAGTTATGGTCTAAACTGAGGTATTCGAAATTGGTCACCAATTGTGCAACTTGTGAGAAAGGTAAGACGCTTGAAATAATAAGGTTCACTAAATGTGCGGTAGGTATTTTAATTTTAAGGAACAGTTTGCCAAATTAGCATTCTTGTTTCTATTCCTCTAAAAGAACTAACCTGATTAACAAGTTATAATGAGATGGCACTTGTTACTCCATGAGACGTCATGAGACGTGTCATTAAATATTACATACATACAAATGCTACATGTTTAAAAATACATTTGATTAAATGGGTTGACTAAAAAGTTTTTAAAAATATAAAAGACAGCAAGGAGTCATGAAAAAATGTAATACTGACATTGACATTATATTTTGATAAAAAGTTGAACTCGTAAAATGAACATTTCAATGTCAGGTTGTGACAACAGTGTTGTCACAGATACACATAAAATACATGGTGATACCACCATTAATGATGGTATTTCGAAATGGATCAAAAATGTTAAAGAGAGCAATCACTCTCGACATTTAAAATATTTTTTGTGTGCCTGAGCTACGTACGTACTTACGATGTTTTACGAGTACACTCAGAGTCCTAGACAAGGAAATGACAAAGTAACATGTTGAATATTTTAATACGTCAGAACTTACCCACGATAAAGTCAAACGTATCTCTGGTGTCGTAAAAGGATGCTCTAAATTGGTCGCTCATCATATCCATCTGCCACCACGTTTGATTATACGTGCTCAAAGCGCCCAATATTCCAAATAAAATGGTAGGAAACCAAGTGTTCCAACTTTGGAAACTTCGACGAATCACTTCTTGTGGGGGCATGGTAGGAGCCATGATCAAATTGGGATTAAAAATCAGACTTAGTAAACTGAGATAATGGAAACTTTGAAATTTTAGAATGATTAATTAGCCCGATTAGTTTTATTCTACGGCCATAACAAAGAGTAGAGACGAATAAGCAAAAATGCTAATTATTCAACTTTTTTAAAACAGTTTCACTCAAAATAAAACAAGCACCTATTTCATCGACTATCTAAAGTCCGACCGCTTTGACTATTCAACTATTTGATAAGCCATCCAACAAACTCCGTCGTCTCACTCCCATCTACAACTGACATGTTATTCCAAGACTACACAACTTATATGAGCAATGGACATGTTCCTCATCTTTTTCTTCCTCTCGCAATTATCACTTTACCGTTCCTCTGTCAATATGTTGATTGCTATTGCACAGATTCTCCATGCTATTCTGCGCCACAGTGCACGATGCACGAAATGTCGCCCAAGTGGATGGATACAATGCACTGCTGATAGCGAGCGCTTAAAATATCAACGCCACAAGTGAGTTAAACGACTGGATGGGTGTCTTATAAGAATAAGTAATGCAGGGCCGTCAACAGATGTAGTGTTCACGCCAAAGGTCAGGTTCATCAAAAACTCGCAGGTGCATGCACGCGCGACGCATCAGCATGGATTTCTTATGTAACTTTAGGCACTGCACTGCATCACCCTTTGTCGTGCAGCAATAATAAATACGCCAGTGCGTGGTATGTTGTAAATAAATAAATAATGGTAAAGGAAGATGGCGATTTAAATGCTAACGATAACTGCGATACAATAGGGACATGGGATACAGTACATAAAAGGTTGGCTCTGGTGACTGGTGGCTGCAGTATTATGCTGTATATGAGAAATATATGCAGATAAAAGTAGCGCATAATGTTTTAAGCTTATTATCTTAAAGGAAACTGTTAACCAACCATAAAATGTGTTCAAAATTTAAAATATCAATTACCTAATTTTCCGGGTGCTAGCGTTAAGTATTGTCATTATTACAATTATGATGTACATATATACTAGCTGGTGGTAGCTGTATAACTTACGTTAATAAGTAATATTTAAATATATATTTGAATTGCAATGTCAATAATACAGTCGACCTGTTTACTGTCTGTCTTCGAGAATATGTGTCAGTTTGAAAAATGAGAACGTGTTAACTATATAATTATTTTTCAAGATCAGGATGACAACTTATAATGTCATGCTAGCAACGTTTATATGAGTACATGGTTGATGTTGATAGATAATGTGATTATATGTTGTTCACCATGCATTACTTGCCATTGATTAATTAGGTATCAGTACTTTATAGATGGCTTAATGTGCAGCAAAACTATAAATAGTTATGCAGAAAACAAAAATATGATTAGATCTATTATTGTTGTGATATATTTATTTTTTTACATAAATAGTTTCAATTGCACCTGCATTAGTAAGGGAGGAGCATCTGGGCTTTATGATACCTTTTTTCCGGTGATGACGCCGACGTGACAAATTAGAAAATAATATTTTGATGTGCTTACATGTGCAGGATGTTGGATGTTATAAGCTATTCTCAAAACCAGAATTGTTTAAATTATTTGCGGGAAGGGGGTGTTCGGGAGGGGTTGGAAGGTTTGTTGATCACAAAGTCATCGCTTTGCCACTTTGCTTTTTTAATTCTGTTACTTTGTCGGTACATAATATTGTTATAGTTTATCCTGTACACAATTTGTACACACGTTATTAATAAACAGTAAACATTCTATGAACGTCTGCAGACGGACGAGAGGTGGCCATTACTAACCCATAGGTGATAAAACTGACCACCATTAATGGTAGCGAATGCTACTTATTGCGATTACGAATGTGTGTCCGTCTGTACGTCTCCCAGTACACGCAATGTCTCAGAAACGGGAAGGAGTTTTAGGACTCTGTTTGCACATTTGGTGTTTTGCATCAAACTTTTTGTACAGGTAGCCTATGGTCTCCTCTCTAAGCAGACAAAAGTTAGACCCCCTAGGTCAAAGGGGTCAAAGGTCATTTAGTAAAAATATTGTATCTCTGGAACATCGTGTGGTGATTTCAATCAAATTTCGTATGCAACCAAGATTTTGTCTTTTTTCATTTTCTTGGTATTTTTCCTTGATATTTAATATTCGCTACTTTTTTACGTGCTTGACTTCATGGTTTACTAGTACAACAATTTATCATCAAGTCACCATCATACAAAGTATATTTTCACGGCCTCCTGTACCTTCGCTTGTCAACTTTCATCGTACACGCTATCTCTAAGTAAACAGTACCAACCAACTGCCAACAACAAAGTGAGCTAATAGTTTATCAGTTATATTTTTTGCTATACTAAAATAATCTCTGTTTAGGAGAATTTGAGAGAGCACCGGAGTTCATCGATATTGACACACTTATCCAAGGTTTGTTTTTCTTCCAAATTGGCAACTTCCTCTGCATCTTCACCAATGTTACACAGGTTAAAGGTTACCATCAAAAACAACGTTACATGGTGATGCTTGAGGCAATCGATCATACATTCCCTTTTATCCTTTGTAGCGCAACAACGGTCTTGGTTTTCACGAAAATATGCCTAGTCTCCTTCCTCTGCGTTCCTTCTAATTTTTATAATCATTTACCTAATTACAAGTGTACCCAGTCAATTGTGTATGTTTTAACTTGCAAGAACTTAATTACTACCTACAAAAAACAATTTTTCACGTAATTCTGCCATTTTTGCGGTGCACGTTGTCGTTTACTGTACCGTACAGGTAATGTCACTCATTGTCATTGTCAATTGACCATTCCTACGATTACTACAAGCTTTTGACTGCCACGCCAAGACACAAGACTCTTCTCTTGAGTTTGTGTCGTACAGGAAAGGGACGATGTATTATTTTTAACTACCCTGCCTTGGATGCATACAACTAACTTGTGAAAAAAACAAATGCAATTTTTTGGTGTGACATTGAAAAAAAAGTGTGGGCTACAAGGAGCTGTATACATGTGCACATATCTGTATCACAGTATGCCATACAAATGACAAGATAAGTTATTACGAGTTCTTTTGTTCTTTGTTGTGTTCAAGAGTTCTTTTGATATTTAATTTTGCCTACTAGCTTCATCCTATACACCTTGTTGCACCATCTCCAATACAAGTAAATGAAATGTTCCATTTAGATTCATTTAATGATGCACAAGACATGGTAGCAAAATGAAATAGTGGACAAAACATTGCAACTACTATTTTTAAGAATACACAGCTATTCTGCTGCCTAAACTTTCATACGTTGCACCTTTATGACGGGTGCCATCAGAAGAAATCGCATGTAAGATGCAGCCCAAGCCCAAGGCGTAATTAGTGATACTATTTATTTTTCAATTTAACATCACCCAGGGTGATTCACCCTTTTTTAATTGGTCAACAGTCAACGTGCTCATTGTAGCCTAGCTAGATTAGTCTGTTTTCCCACCAAATTTCCAGTCTCGAGAATGTGTGTGTTCTACACTACACACGTAAAATTTTGGTAGGGGCATATTTTTAAATAATGCGGAAGTTGTAATTACTAGGTGTTCCTTCGCCACCGACAAAGGGCTAATCTTTTAATTTTAATTCCGGTTTTTGTAGCCGTTTTGTTTCGCGAAAAGGTAAGTAATGTAATAGTAGTATTATATGTACAAGCGCAGCTTGCGTGAAAATGGTCAGTTGACGCCTAACAATAAGCAAAACGCCACCATGATTTACTTTACGTACTCATTCACTTGTCATAGGCAACAGGAATGTGTACAAAAATAAATTAACATTTTTATGGTCACCATTCAGCAATGGGATTTGGGATGGCCATAGGCTAATATAAAGGTGTGTAAATAAATTATTGGAAGTAAATGGCTGAAAGAAACACGAAATCTACATTTTTTGTTTTAAATGGAATCTCGAGCTACACTCACGATCAGTCATTCTTGTCAACAGCCATGTTTTGTGTACATCATTTTGCACGCACATTGCTTGAAACAAACAAAATATTAACTTGATATTATCAAGTTAAATTGTTAGTCTCCAAAATCCTTCTACAAATGACTCACAGACACAGAACAAAATCGACAAAGCCTACGGCCAAATGTCACACTTGAAATAAAAATGTACTGATAACGGATTTAATTTGCTGATAACTTCCCGTCCGCCTATAGATGACATGTACCGGTTATCGTTGGTCAGTGCTTTAAAAATGTAGTTCAATTTAAAACACTAAAATTACATTTATTCAAAGGAAAACACTAAAACTAACTAATTAACTATTCCTGTCCCGTCCTCCACAATGCTACAAGCATCTGATATTACATCTCAGTTACCCGCAAAAATTGATGAAAAACCATCGATTAAATAACCATGGCGGTAGGAGTGAGTGTCACGTGGCGTGTCCACGTTGCACATAATAGCAGCACCGAACTTGCACATTAAGACTGCTATTCGATGACCATTTGCAAAATTAATGATTTTTGCAATTTTAATTTGGCATTGCATTACCAAAAACTCGGATAGATGATTGAGCCAATTTCCAGCAAAGAATTTATGAGAGATTTTTGGGAAAAGTTTGGCAAGTTTATTGCTGAACAAGCGAGCGAGACACATAATAACTTTTAACAAGTTACTGATAACTGAAAAAAGTCCTGTGTTTTTCCTTACGAATCATTGTATGTATATTGAAAAACGCAATTGAGCTGACGTGTCAGGCTGCCTGTTCATTCATTTTAGTCACGTGGATTAATCACACGGATGTGGTATGTGGCGCCTAAATCCAATGTGGTCGTATGTTTCAATTGTGCAGCATTACTAATTGAAAACCCGTGTTTGGCTTTTCTGATCAGTTAAAATACAAAATTAACGGTTATTGATGAGATAAAAAATCTTCATTCTCGACAACCCTGAAACTTCTCTTTTACCACCTCACCGACAGTTGTACATTAACTTTAAACTTGAACGTATAAGTGTCCCGTTTACCTGTTCCAGGCGAGAACCTTGTCAAACCTGGTTAGTATTCTGTTAATTAAAATAATATTTCCTGTTGCAATCCTCATATACGTTATTAAAATGCCGACATTATTCATTGTAATGACAATCGTGTCGTTGACTACTGTGTCA
>JAHZNB010006616.1:0-16501 GCA_027744295.1 Callyntrura guangdongensis
GTTTTCTGGTGCAAAATAAGCAATTTCTCGAAAATGCAACAAACGCTACCATTTTCGAAAAATTAGCGCAACAAATCGACAAGATTTTTCGCAACTTTTGCCAAAGCCTACTTATTATAAAGAATTCTTTTACATGAATATGTGTGCAAATTCGGGAGTATGAGTTGCTATTTCACACAAAATACCGGTTGTAAATTTTTAATTTTACTATGCGATACAGTCCGTAATCCGAAACCCTTCCCCGTCGATCTTTGTTTCAACTCCAAAATCAACGGTCATCATTCCATTGGTTTTAGCAATAACTGTAAATTCATCCACATCACCGACGTACTCCATACTTTTAATTCGTTCCTTGATATTACCTGAATTAAGTCGTAATTCCGCGTACTCCCCAGTGATTTTAGCATAGACTGTATATTTTACAGGGTAGTTCTCTATAAACTTGACGATACTGCTGATTTGATACTCCGTGCAGGGCATAATTTGAATAGTTTGACTTATCGAAAACTCTCTCGTTTCTTCTGAAAAATATTTCTCGCTTTCACTATGGGATGAGTTCTTTTCGAGTGTGTGTGCCTCACGAAACGTCTGTTTCAAACCAGTGCTGGCAGAAAAAGGACCAATTCCCAACCCTACGTCGACGCTCCACTCAAACCCATTTTCGGTTTCTACTCTGGTCATTTCTGTCAAAGATGTGCTTCTAGTGATTTCGATGGATTCTGTGATCTTTTTTGAGGCATGATATTCTTGAGTTACCACGGCACTACCATTGTTTCGAAAAGAAGTTTTTGCTGCCAGCTCGAAACTCTGTGAGTCTTCTAATACGGTTGCCACGGTAACGTCTGATGTTAGCTCAAATTTAAATATTTTTGCTCTTAAAACCAAACAAGCAGCGTGGTCAGCACACGAACTAATCGATCTTGTAGGAACGCCAAAATACAGTGCCAAGTTTCTTGTTTGAGCATTACTTCCGCCACGAAGCTCAATTGATTTTCCTTTGCAGCCAGTATTCTCAAAAAGTTTAAGACAATTCCCATGGTTATCAACGGACATAATTTGTCGCGTTCCAATGTAGTTTGGCATGTCAATGCAGCCACATATGTCAGTGTATTTTACTGCCAAACCTTTGTAAAGAAAATTCATTAAAGCAAAACGTATTATGGCAGTAATAATATTTTTTGAAAGTTCAGAGGTTTTACCGTCTAAGTCAGAGTTGTAATACAAGTCTGCGTTTAATTTTTCTCCTCCCTCATTTTCGGAACATAATTCAAAAGCATTAAACGTGGAGCCAAACCCTAGTCCTTTGAGATTATCATGCATCCCGCTCGTCAGTTTAATTTTATTATCGGTTCCGTTACAGTTCGTTTGTTGGTGAAGAATGATACACGTGTTGGTAATTAAAGAAGCGGTTTTTCCATGTCCGTAGGGCGGTAACTTGTGACATTCGGACGGACTTGTAGTGACTTCATAAAACAATCCTGCAAAGATTTGATGTGGTACTAAATGCTTAAAGTATGTATTACGTATAGGTTATTTTTTACGGCTATTTATTTATTTTATAGGTTACGTTTTTAGAGAATAACCTGTAAAGTTTAGTGAATCGTAAAATTTGACGTTGGCAGCAGCTACTAGGTGTGCCCCTAGTAGAAACCGAAGAAAAGTTAAATATAACATTGTGTTTTGTTACCACAAATTAAACTAGCAATAAATTCTGCCTAAAATTTAGTTATTCATCTATTTGTTAGATTGCTGATTGAAGTTTATAAGAAAAATTGGCACACTATAAATCAATCTTGTATAGTAAAACAAGGGTTGTGTACAATTAAAAATCAGGTGGTAAGTATCTAGGTCTATTTATAATGCAAAAGTTATGATGTGCCATGCCTCCAATACAGGAACTAAACTGGTATCCAGATTTATGAAGACATTAACACATGTGCATTTGAACTGTGGTTGTTTTCACGTAGTTTGTCTACATAAAATATCCCATGCACTGTAATAGACCGTGACATCATATGTTCATGTCGGGTCGAGAAGGGATGAATGATCGAAAAGTATATCTTGCAGAGCAGACGAAAAGCGACTTTTAAAAATTCACATGGCTAAAATCAATTTCACCAGTGGCACATACTTTTAAAGCAAAACCAACCAACAAGAGAATCAATTTTTGCATTTTTGCTTGAATGTGGCATTGCTGGGAACGGCTTTCACCTTTCGGAAAAGACGACAATTAAGCTAAACAAATTTTCAAGCTAAGTTTTCCTGTTCTGTGATTTCTCATGACCCAGCACGTCCGATCTGCTATGTATATTGCTATTTTAACGGGCGTGTGTTGGTGTCCTTATAATTCTGGAAAGCCCTTTATGCAGCATAGGGAGAGGCATTTTAACATGGTATTTTCTGTCATTCTCTAATTATTATTTGGTAAAAATTTCATGCACATACACTTACGTTATGTGCATGCGCATTTACGTGACTTTTAACTTTATCTTGTTATTAGTAATTTAGTAATTGATTAACATTTTCCTTGTTTAAAAGAACATTTTCCTTATTTTCTACACAACTCATAAGTTATGAGTTGTGTACATTAATTATACGCTTTTTACAACATAATTTGACCTTTTCACAGGGTGTTCATTCATGCTTGATTAAATATGCTAAGCTGAACAAACACGTTTGTACATCGAGACAGCATATCAGGCCTTCATGATTTTGTCTGGAATTTTGACATCCAGCATCTCCCAAACCGCAGTTGGTTGCTGAGGTAAAATGGGAATTAAACGGCAACCACAAGATAATTAACTGAACAATAGATAGACGCAATTCATGACAGGGCATGGACTCTTGACAGTAAAGTCAGATATCACTTGAAGGGCAAAAACTCAATCATGAGAACTCCTGAATTATAGAAATGAGCCTAATCATGGCGGTATCCTTTTTTAACTTTTCTAACTAAGTTTCATGTTAATGTCTTAATCACAGTTTGATAAAGATATAACAAAGGCGATTTCAGATAATAATGACAATTAAACAGTTTAAATAACATTATCCTGTGATGTCGAGACTTTTAGAAAACATGAATTTTCAATTTACAAAAACATTTTATGACTTGCCGATTATTAAAATTTTTGTGCTACTGCCTAAATGACCATTAAGCTTAGAGTAAATGTTGTTTGACAATGAGATCCGGTCGGTTTCTTGAAGTATTACCTTTCTTGACATATTTTACCAAGAATTATAATATTTTTCTCAAAAATTTTGACATGAAATTTTGCTTTGAAACATATCGGAAAGATTTTAACATGGATTTTATTACTGTTAAACTGACATGTATCATTAGATTTGATTGGGGATTTCGGTGATGGAAATGTGACGAGGATAAATATAAGCACTATTCCGTACGACATGTCTGTGGCCTTCTAATGCGGTTGGGCGTCAAAGACAAATAACAAAAACGAAACAAGGAAAATAGCTAACGATTACTTTTATCGTGTTTTATCTTTACCTAATCATGCATTACTTGTTGTCAGAGTTACGTAATAATCAGAAATAGTAAAACAATCCTGGTTGATTACGCAATCAGAGTAATTGCTGACAAAACCCAGTATTTAACAGTTATTACCAATATGGTCTTGGTCTGACATTACGCATACCACTGTACGAAATATTGTTTGAAACTTAACTTTAGGACAAAAGCACTTACAAGAGGAATCTTTCATAATTATTTACCAACACGCAGGGTAATATCTATGTCCAGTGTCACACAAGAAGTGTTTTACAGCAATCGTCCTTTTGAACACGTAACAGCTTAACTTCGGAACATATTCAGCATTTTGTATCACAAATCTTAAACTCCAACTAAAATGCACAGATCTAGTTTTGTGTTTACTGTCTTAATATTTGAAGTTGTGGCCAAAATTGGCCACCAACAACTAAAAAATAAGGGTAAGTTTATTTTTAAAACAAACTGCTCAACTTTCTTAACAATGTTAAGCTAATTCCATGTTTTCGGAACAGTCGTTTACAACAGTGGTGGTGGAAAAAGAGTATACCTTAAAGCCTCAAACTGTACTATTTATCAGGAGAAGGTAGGTTACGTCACTGCTGGCGGCAACGACAAAATAACCCACCTTCAGAGATCTACTATTAAAGGAAACGATGAAAATGACAATGCTTCTCAGTGGTTTGTGGAAATTATTGAAGGTACTAATGGAATGTTTACACTCAAAAATTTAAAATATACTGAATATTTAATTTCAAGATTTCCAAATAATGAGAGTGATACTTTCAATGAAGCAATAAGTTTTGGTGAGTTCCATGAATGCAATTACAGTTTTCTCTGGTCGGTAGAAATAGCAGGGTCTACTAGCAAGAAAACGCTTTTTAAATTTAGAGAGAATAAAACTGGAGGTTATCTAGCGTCTCGTTTGAATGTAGATTTTTTCATAGTGACGTCTGAAAACTCATCAAATAAAGATTTTGAAATGGATTGTCGAGGGTAGTCGTAAGTTTAATGGAATTCGTCTACCATTATGATAAACTTTATTAAATTGGTGATAATGTGAAAATTACTGTCAATATAAATTACATGATTTCGTAGTTTTCATTATTTAAGTTTTAAAAATATTCAATGCGTTACCATTATTATTATTTTTATTAGTTTGTAAAAACCATGCATGATTTTTTTGCTTGTGTCAATTTAGTTTTAAAATAAAGTCAATAACCTGAAAAAAGGCACGGAATAGCAGTAGCGCGATATCTTCATTTATATGTCGCCATGAAGATTAACTATTTGGCCTCAAAAAAACGATCGCCGGCGAACCCTTTATGAATTTCGTTATTATATTTTAGCTTAACCATAAATATTTAATTAAAAAGATTATTATGCTAATTTAAATCCGCTGATCAATATTTTCTAATGGGATAGTTGGTTCCGTGCTTAGTAAATTCATCAAATCGGCCCTCATATTATCATCTATGAATTATGGAGGAAAAAAGCGATCATCACTCGTCCCTGATGTAAATTAGAGGGATGGTGCATTAAATATTCCACATTTTACAAATATAACCAAGTTTTCTACACTTTTTCGAGAGTTTTTGTCATACGCTTTGATCGACCACGTTTCTTTTTATACTCTAATCCTCCGGTCATTGCTTCTGGAGGTAACTAATTAATGTATTATCCCTTTAATTTTCATCAGGAACGAGTGATGATCGCTTTTTTCCTCCATAATTCATAAATTTTATGCCATTTTCTAATCATAAAGTGATTTACTGTAGAGATCCACATGTATGTGTCTTTGTTAAATTTTTGTACACGATTCCCTGAGCAGTTTTGTTATCTTCATCCATATAGTTTCATCCACTATAATGTCAAGTTTGTCTCATCAAGCAAACGATTTTGAGATTCTGTTAGTTTTCCGCTCATCAATTTTCTCTGCATCAGTTTATCGCTGCCGCACCGTCGGTGGGTAAACCTGATAATATGAAAACCACCGCCGCACAATTTCGTTTTATAAGTAATGCTTTACGAATAAACTTTTTTCCCGTTCGTATTTTGCATTGTTTGCTCACATATTCTCTCGAATAAGGTCAACATCACTTATAACCTGCGCCGCATATAACATTGACCATGACCAAACAACCACTATCCATATTCATAAAATAAATAACATGCATGCTGAAATACTGAAACTGTATTATGAAAAACGATATTTTGTTTGTATGCTATGTCGGCTACATTCATTTGATAACCGATAAAGTAAGACACGGTGGAGCACAACATGTTTGATCTTGTTTAATATATTTACAATATTAGCTGAAGTATAACGTCTACGCGGGCTTGCATTACCTGTTTAAAATATTCAATCGTGGAGTTACTTGTCGGCAGCAGCTCTTAGGTGGGCCCCTAATAGAAGCCAACAATATGAAGTGTACCATTTGATATTGGGATAAATATTGCCGTGGTTAGAATAATGATAAATCGTCACTGTTGGGTGGCATCGCTGGGATATAAATATGAAGTACCTAAGCAATAACTCATATAACATGCATAATCTAAAACACGCGTTATCTAAGCGAGGATTTATCTATAATTAATATATATAAAGCGAGAATTAACACAATATGCATAATCTAAGCACGCATTATCTAAACCTGTCCAAGTTCCTGTGCATTGTAGATCACTCCGGTGATTCAATGCATCATGATGACAAGAAAACAATTGACGGTACTGTTGATATTTTTAAACTTTAAATAAGACTATATTCTTAATATAAATAATAATCGTCCTGCAATTTTAATATTGTAAATAATATCAACTCGGAATCCAGTATAAGTTTGTAGCATTTTATTGCTGCAGTTTCTTTTAAAATACAATTTTATACTTACATCAAAAATCCACATAGGTAGTTCTTATGACATTCTTCGATATCCCTGATTGTAACTTGCATTTGCTAAAATAGAGCAACGTACAGCAGGATAACCAAAAAATAAAAGTGCTAAACGAATTGCGTTGAACAATATACTTCAGTTCATAAGTTAAAAAATTTCGAATAGCTTTTCTGATGAGAAACTTCTTTAATACGTACCTAAATGGAATAACGTTAAATGCTAACGAAGCAATTCAAGTGTTATGTTTAAAAAAAGAGGACGAACAGATGTAGCTACACAGGTGGTTCGTCAACTTCCGCTTAAGCATCCACCTACAGCGTTCAACATACAATTAGTTGAGATGCAGTGCAATTTATTAAGTTAAAGAATAGAATTTGTGTAGGAGCAATATTTGTGTAATAACCACACTGTGTTTAAACTGGCAGGTTGATTTTAGCCTCCAGTTTTTGCTAATTTCTTTTAATGTGATTTCAACATCCGTAAATGGTAGCCTTCTTGTAGGTTCCAACATAACTGTCTTCTACAGCATTCGTGATTGTTGGTTACTGTCTGGCTTTTTAAAATGAAATGAACCTGAACGTAACACTCGCAACTTGCACTGTGTATAATTTGTCAATATGTTAATTTCATGCAAATTCCATTTTTTCCATTAGATATTTATCGTCCTTCTATTTTTCATAGTGGGACGATTTATTAGCGCTTTTCATATCATAATAATAGTGACGATTTATCAATATTCCCGCGGTTTTTTATTATATTATGCCGTTGATATTCTGCTAGTAATTAAAAGGTTGTAATAATAATTTTTGAATTAATATTAGGGTTGAACAATGCTTTAAAATTCTGGTTTAGAATTGGTTCTAAAAACTTGCAGCTTAAAACCAAACATTTACAATAAAATATTGAATGCTTGAATAAATGAAAGAAGTGCTAAGTATATCTACTAAATTGCAATAATTATGCTGTCACTTGAACGCAAGGAACATTAGCAGGAGAATAATGTAGTTTTTTTGACGGAATATGGTACGCTTTGGTTACATTAGAAAAAATATGACGGCCTTTCATTCATTTTGACACAGCATTTTTTCTATAATTTTGTCAAGGTCTGACTATTATTAACTATGTAATACGTTGTTTGCCTATAAATTCCTTTTAATTTTATCTTGTTAAGTGCAAATACTGTATCATATCAACCATCCGCATTTTCGGGCCATATGTTGTTTTTGATTGTCTCTTCAAAGTTGATAACTAAAACTTTCCTGATCAGTTTGTAAACATTTTCCTTATTTTCTACACTGTTCTTAAATAAATTGAATACTTATCATTGTGTAGGTATATTTATGATGATGTATGTTAAACAGAATGACGTATGCAAATGCAAAATGTTGTCACAAACTCGGTAATTGACAGTTAATATTGAAAACAATCTGAGCAGCGGTGTGCACAGCATAAGCTTTTTAAAGCATAAAATGACCACTTAAACGACGATTATTTGATCATCATTTAACAGCATACAGGCTAACTTAAAACTATTGAGCACAAGTGTGACTAATTAGTTTTACCTCATGAGACCAATTTAACTGGTCCGCAAATTTACTTAAATAAGATTTTGCACGACAAACATTACACTCCCATTAAAATGTACATAATATCAAGTGTTGTGGTTACTGTCTCCATTTTTTGGGTTGCTGCAGGCGATGGACTGTAAAACAAGAGTAAGTTTTACCTCATGAGACCAATTTAACTGGTCCGCAAATTTACTTAAATAAGATTTTGCACTACAAACATTACACTCCCATTAAAATGTACATAATATCAAGTGTTGTGGTTACAGTCTCCATTTTTTGTTTTGCTGCATATATTCTTGGGACAGATGTTTACAATAGACAAAGTGAAAAAATGGTAAACCTTCCAGCCTCCAAATGCAGTTTTTATCTCGCTGCTAGCGACCAAAAATACAACTTACAGAGATATTCTATTAAAGTAATCGATTGTGTTGATGATGCTGCTTAATGTTTTGTGGAACCTGTTGGTGGTACTGATGGAATGTTTAAACTAAGAAACTCAAAATACCCTGAATATTTTACATCAAGTTTCCCAAATAATAACGTGATGAATGGAGCAATAACTTTTGGTGAGTTCCATGATTGCAACTATAGTTACCTCTGGTCAGCTGAACAGGTGGAACCTGGAAGCGAGAAAGTATATCTTAAACACAATAAAACACAAGGCTATCTTTCTTTTTGTCCTGGCTTTAATATTTTTGTGGTCGCGCCCAACGATTCTAATTTATCCAATTCCAACGTGTTTGAGTGGATTTGTAGTGAGTAGGACGACTGATGGCATTCTTCATCAACATTATGATTAAGTTTACGAAATTAAAATGATTATTAACATTGTTGTCAATATTATATCAGGTGGTAGTATCAATAATGCCAAATTTTAAAAAGCATTACTAACAATATTATTGGTGGTAAGGTTAATATTAAGTCATGTAACTCACATTCTGCTTATTTGCTTTGTATTGTCAAATTTTCAATTAAAAAGAATATCCAATTCCAACGTGTTCGAGTGGATTTGTAGTGAGTAGGCCGATTGATGGCATTCTTTACTAACATTATGATTAACTTTACGAAATTAAAATTATTATTAACATTGTTGTCAATATTATATCAGGTGGTAGTATTAATTATACCAATTGTCAAATTTTCATTTAAAAAGAACGATTTGTATAAAGCTTTCCAATTTGTTTCTACCGTTCAATTACATTATTACGGATTCTACTGGAAACGGTTATAACGAAGGTATCGTCACATGGTTGACAATATTATTGGTGGTAAGGTTAATATTAAGTCATGTAACTCACATTCTGCTTATTTGCTTTGTATTGTCAAATTTTCAATTAAAAAGAACGATTTGTATAAAGCTTTCCTATTTGTTTCTTCTGTTCAATTACATTATTACGGATTCTACTGGAAACGTTTATAGCGAAGGCATCGTCACATGGTTGCAGAACCTAAGGATCTACCACCCACGTCACTGTCGATGAAAACTAACATACACCCAGCCGAATGGTTAAGTTGCAACGGATTCCGATTCAATTCAATATTTGTGCTGCAATCTTGAAACTTTATTACTAATGAGAATACCATAAAAATTGGTTAAAACTTTTTATTACATGGGCGACAATTTATTTGAAATCAGGATCTCATTTTTATTAAATTTCAACATTTAAAAAAATATGTAACGTTTACCGATTTTCATAAAGACGTAAAAATAAATCTGCCTATTTGGCCATAAAATGAACATGCTAAAGAAAAATGTAAAAAATCTACAAAAACCGGTAATACCATACGCTATTTTTAACTTAATAAGGGTTTTCACGTCTTTAATCAAACAACCAAGCAAATCCGTCGTTGGTTAATAGTTAGTAAGCGATTGGATCAGATATATTTGCTTACAACGTCACCTTTAAAATATATTTATACTTAAGAGTCATAAACATTATGTCATGCATATCCAAACCAGCGAATGTCAAGACCAAAACGTTTCTCGGGTACCAACTCAAAAATCGATTATGCAAACTTTGTTTGTCAATAATTACGCATGTAAGAGCATGAACTTCTATTATGGGTTTTTGGGAGGGTGTCAAGCTCACTTCAAGAACTGAACACGGATTATCAAGTGTTACACAAATACACAAATACAACATGTGTGCTCATGTAACTCAAACGTAGATAAGATAAGGTCGTGTTTGTTAAGCAGTTCTACATTGACTTGGAAAAAATTGCAGACTGCATAGACTATACGAACGATTCAAGAATTGAATAAGCAAACTCACAATAATGATAATAAATAATAAATAACGTATGCAAGTTTGTAATTCTTCCGAATTGCATTCTACATGTAGCATATTATTAAAAACGCGTTTGCAGATTAAGTATCTATGACTCTTTACTTTTTTATTCTTCCACACTCAAACACGCTTGCATCAAAACAATTGTCATAATTACCTAGTTTATCAAATTTCATGCAGGCGAAACGCCATTGATAAGAACAAGGAATTCAATATCACGAAACCACAGCGTTACTCCTGCATATTCTCCCCTGTTGGATTCATTTTTGACGAGTTAAAGCTGTTTTACAAAGAATAAGTTTAATTTACATTAAATTGCAGTATTATTAAACGATGGGTTTTAAAAATTGTAAAAATTGGATATACAAACTATTTAGCTAATGGAACTGAACTTTTATTTGTTAGAGCGTTTGTGTTTTGTGAGTAAAACACTAAGGGGAATAAATTCTATCATGTAATGCATTAGGCTCTCTAGACCATAATATTAAAGTAAATTTTCAGGGGAGATTTGATCCTCTTCCATCCCGCGGTTCCGCATTCTAGTATTTTGACGTGGACCACATTGTGTGAGTTGGCAGGATTAGTAGCATTGTGGTGTGATTACATTCTACTTTTCTACGAAATATTGGAAAAATACAAAATGCTGATAAAAACCGAGTGGTAAAGTATGTTAATATCAAATTTGGAAGACAGAATTTCTTCAACACGAGCCAATTTCATAAGCTTAACTGAATTATTGATTTATCTTGTGAATATAGAACATAAATTTCCATCACACAATTTGTTTTGATGAAAACGCAAATAATTATGTTGCATGACTATGTATGTTCACACAAACAACTCAAGATAGTACCACGGTAAATAATTCGTTCTAGAACGTCATGTTTGAAAAGTAGACCTGCACTTGTTTCAATCGTATCTTCAATTTTGCATCCCTATTTGTGAATCAATAACTTACGAACGGCCTCATAATTTAAAAACTTATTATAAGTTACTTATATACAAAACATGCAACATTACAGAGGCCGGACTCATGGTCAGACTGAAAGCTTTAGACTATAATTTGTCTATATAGCAATGTACAAACCAATTTGCTTTCCCGAAAAATTTATTTGAAGAAATCAATTTATTCTTCAATTAACGAAAACGTAAAATAACAATTATTTTGATATGAACATTTACCGTGATGATACGCGACGAAACAACGAAACGGTTGGCGTAAACTGTCATGGCCATCGTACCAAAACTTTCGGTCTAGCTTTATTGACTTGAGTAGACAACCGATAGTTTTCATTTAAATAACTTTTCAGTGTTTCATACAAAATTCTCAGGGATAGATTATACAACATCACCGCCCTTTACGTGCATTCAGCTATCTCGGCGTACTTCCTCTGGAATGGTGTCCACTCACGCGAAAAGCCAAGGCTTCTTCCCGGGCTCTCAATAGGATGACTTTCAACGCGTTTCTCATTTTCTTGTGGTCTATTTTTCTTACTGCTCAAATAATTCGATTTTATATGACCAAACACTACGAGAACATCATAATCTTGTTTGGTTCCGCCGATTTCCTGACATCATTGCTCGTATGCATAATATGTTTAGCACTAATCAGACCTGAATTAGCAATTTTTTCAGACTGATTTAAAAAAAATGAAACTTATCCGCACAAACTATTTTCAGACTAAGATCCTGACTACAATTTTCAGTTTGCTTATATACCTCCCTTGCCTCCGGTGTGAATGTCAAAAAAGTGTACATTGGTACCGGGAGTTACTTTTAACAACAAAAGAACTTATTAGAATATTTCATGAACACATATATTAAACAATTCATCAATATTTTCAACACCGAAGGCATTAGCATAAATAACGTACATAAACTATCTTGAACGGAATTTTACAAATTCAAATAACTGCATTTACAGCAAAATATATTATGCTAACAAGAATGTAATTACAAATCCAAACACTCTATAATCAACCAATGTCAAATTTTAATAAATACCGAAATTCCTTGAATCTTCATAATGGCAGCAACACTATGTAAGTAATTTATATTTAGATAATTTTGCGTGTAGGTTATCCTTATATTTAATTAGATTTCTTCATTTTTTCAGATAACTTTTCGTTGTATTATTTTGAATGAATATAATATTTTAGATACTAATTGATACACCCGTATTATACCGCATATATCTGTAATTGTATATGCAAACAGAATATTCGAAAATCGTTATCTACATTAAATGCAACCTTAAAATTTTGTCAAAAATTTGTAACAGCGTAAAATAATTTTATTGTTAATATCGACTTTACTGTCTCAAGTGATATGTGCACGCAGCTTATTTATATTGTCTTACATATTTTTTCACTTGTAATGATATAATTGTGTTGTCGTATATTTTGGAATGGAACCTCACAGTTTTGGTAAACATCTGGTTACTGCAGGCATATACCCAAATTTTGGCAACTTAAACGTACGAAAATGCTATTAAGGCAATAATTTAATCCCCTAAAGAAATTTCCTAGAATTCACGAGAACACCCTTTTGTGAGGTGAAATGGGGTGTTACAATCCTCCACTACGCCTCCTCTTTTGTCCTGTGTGCGCAATTTGTGCGTCTGCAGATGCGCCAAAACACTTAAAATAAAATGAGAACTTGACACTTTCTCGTCTAAAATTCCATCTTTGTGGTTGTAGTGGTGAGCAAAGTTATATTACGGGGTTAACTCATAGGTATAGTACGCTAACACAGGGAACGTAAGAGATTCGAGAATTATTACTATTATGTATAATTGTTCAGAAATAATTCATGCTTCCCGTGCACATTTACAATTTACAACTGTGCCGGATGACATCACGAAGTAATTTATGGATACAACGAGCTTAACAGTTTACCCAAGTCTTTACTTTGCCATCCAATAATGAGCCTAATCGGTGGCACCAATAGAGTTTATACAGATAGATTTCTGCTGCTGCCACCCGGAAATTACACAGTAATCCTTTTCAAATCGCATAAACTGAGATAACAATTTCTTCGATCCTCCCAGTAATCCATTAAAACAGCAATCAATGCATCCGGCTCCAAAATAGGTCAAAAAATACGACAGGGATCACTGTGTCATCAAATTCAACTACCCTTAAAAATAGGAAACGTTTCTGTGCATAATAATAAAGTTTACGAGTTACTTTTTACATTAAAACAGTGTTGCTGATACGCGAGGCAAAGCGTATCCAGTTTTCGCGTAACTTTTACCTGTACATGAGTCATGAAAAGGGTGACCTAAGCTTTTGGTTACTTGGTATGTGAACTCATTAAATTTTGACGTACATTCCAACAACAAATGCAAGTAACATGCCGGAACGACACAATTATTTGCGTCAAATTTCCAGGTAGTTAGAGATGACTCGTTGCAATGTTGATATTAGCGCAGCAGGAACTTTGTGTGGTGATCAAGTTACATACATACAACATATCATTGACGCACAATATGTGACAATTCATATTTCCTCTTCTTGTCAACATGTTTACCCAGCTACTTTGACAATGTATCTACATAATTTCAAATGTACACGTTCCACACTTCAAAGCATTTGAATCAATTACCTGTGTTTATTTTTATCCAATGGAAAATTGCTCTGAAAATAAACTGATTTTATTTGTACCTTTGTGCAACAAAGCTTGACGTTCTCCGGGGGCAGGTTTGTCCGTAGCGCAAGCTTTGAGAGCACTGTGGATTAGAAAGTTTCCCTGTGGTACATTTTCCCATACCGAGATTACCCCAAAAATATCTGTTTGCCTTAAATTCGGCACACATGTTCATTAGGTTAGTGGCATCTCTGAAATATAATTTCAGAAAATTTGGTCCACCACTTGGGGTCATCTTGAGAGTCAAATATTAAACTTCATCTTTAATTAGCTCGAATTTTTAAACCGATACCAAGTCAACTGACAAGCCAAAATAATAAGTCCTTACCATTTTAACCAACATGTACTAACACAACCAACTTCATCTGCGTCTCTGTAGCTATTACCCGGTTTATTTACTTTACAAATTTAAAAAGAATATAACCCTTATTTTCATTTGGGGGTTTTCTGGCCTTTTCAGTCGTCTTTTTAACATGTGGTTAATACGTACATCATAATACACGTGTACACAAAATGGCATATGGAAAAGGTTTCTAATTATTTATGTCTAATGTGGGAAATTTTATCATAGCTCTTCATTAGTGCTAACGTCGTTCCTTAAAACTCAAATTCCAGAGAAATTTACCGAATGGCGAAAATGTATCACCTTGAATTTGTAGGACGGGGAAATTTTTCTCCACTGCAAAAAGTCAACACCAGGAAAGTAATCCACAAGAAAACTAGCAGTAACGGATAATAGTAGAGTTGTTAAATGTAAAACGCGATAAAAGCCAAACACTAGTAAGTATTCTGTTGCTAACCTCAATGGAACTTTCCTTCCCTCTTAAGCCAGTGATTTCACAACTCAACATGATGGTACAGTAACTGCATGTTCTATTAAACGATGGAACCAACGTAGGTGAGACTTTCGTTAATGCGACTTGCTGCGTTGAAATGTGCAATCATACCAGTTAAACCGATTAAGGAAATACAAACACTGCCAATGAGCAATAGGGCCGCACTTTTCAAATAAAGCAAATTTGCAATAATCTTTTTACATCATACATAATGTTTAAACTTGTAAATTATTCATATGGCGGCGACAAATTGTCGCCGACAATAATATTGACATTTATGCACTACCCAGTGCAATGGACACATTCGTAGAACGTATCAATATTTTCGATATGAAAATAAAATAAACAATTAATTCATGGAAAATGATGCATTCTAGGTAAATTTAATTTATAGCATTAAACAATTTATGAACACGTCATTACATTTGCATAATTTAAAAACAACACATAATGACGGATGTATACTTGACAGCACCCCGTCATAGATAACTTTATAATAAGTACATAAAGACAACTGTAGCCAATTTTTCGGGTCAAAAGATTTTTTTATATTCATGCGCACAACTTATACGTGCGTACATAATTAATCAACATATCCTTATCTTCAGCTTTCTCTTATAATGCGCAAATTACTACCAAGCATAGTAGCCAAGCTGAACTTTTTATATTACGTGGTTTATCAACTGATTAAAAAAGTAAATTCAAATACGATATATTGTAAAGGAACTAGTAAATACTGCGACCTGGGTGTATATAAAAAAGAGTGATTACAGTCAACCATGCAAATTACCACTGTTGATTTCGAATACTAGGGTCACCAAAATAGTCGAAGTAAGTCAGTAAGCAGTCAAGTAAAAACGAAGTGAAAAAAGTAATATAGAGTCAAAATGAAGTCCACTGTTGTATCAATAGTATTTGCTTTAATTCATTCCGTTTGTCCAATGCCGACACTACGGAACCAAGACATACCAGTTGGACATCGCTGTAACATTAAATTACAGGACTGCGGAGCAGAAAAAGAATGTGTGAGTATTTCAGATGCTGACCTTAACGGCATCTGTCAGTGCATAACAGGTCATACTTTTGAAGGTAAATGTATTACAAGTTACAAAAATGTAGAATTTCATCATGCGTCATATGTGTCATATGTCATTTCTTCAAGTCTTATGGTGACATCTCTCACCAAGTGAGTCTTATAAAGACTCCAGTTATCGAGTGAGTCTTAAATGGACTCCAGTCATCATGTGAGTCTAATATGGACTCCAGTCATCAAGTGAGACTTATGTGACTCCAGTCATCAAGAGGGTTTATATGACCCATGCAAGTCTTATAGTGACTTATTTCACGAAGTGAGTCTTATAAAGACTCCACTCATCAAGTGAGTCTTATATGGACTCCAGTAACCAAGTGAGTCATATAGTGACTTCTTTCTATAAGCGAGTTATACAGTGACTCCAGTAAACATTTGAGTCTTATAGGGATTCCAGGCACAAAGCATGTCTTAAAGCAACTCCAGTCATCAATTGAGTCATATAGTGACTTCTCTCACCAAGTGAGTCTTATGTGGACTCCAGTCAACAAGTGAGTCTTATGTGGACCCCAGCCACCCAGTTAGTCTTATAGTGACTTAAGTCATCAATTGAGTCATATAGTGACTTCTCTCACCAATAAAGTATTAAAGTGACTCCAGTCACCAAGTGAGTCTTCTAGAACTCAAAGATGAATCGGTTTGTCTCGCCAAGTATAGGTGTAGAGGTATAACCTGTAA
>JAHZNB010006617.1:0-18177 GCA_027744295.1 Callyntrura guangdongensis
ATGAGTCATTGGGTTAGATGCTATTTGCTGATTGACCTAGTCCGGTGACCCATATTGAAGGGTCCACCAAGCAGTGCTGCCGCCTCTGACTGGTATTCAAAGAATGAAGATGATATACAATAGTGGTGTGATTAAACCGTGTTTCCTCAATTATATTCATTGTTTAATCAAAATTACACGAGTACTAATGGCGTACGGCTTACGTGTGTTATGCTTAATGCAACTCGAATGCCCCGTAGATTTTAAGGATAAGTTATTATTCAAAGTTTACAATATTTAAACATGTCATCGTCATGCCAGGTAAAAAGAAATGCCTACCAAGTTTTTAAGAGCGGTTCCACCAATGGTGACGCCAGATCTAACGTTAGGACCAGTGGCAAGGCAAGGTGACGATGGCCACAAATGAAATACTATAAAAAATACTATACTATAAATCGCCACCCCAACAGTGGCTGTAATTAATAGCGACCACTTGCATTATAGGTCAATAGTTTTCCTGACGCTGATTTTGAGCCAAATCGGCAACCGTTAGAAACCGTTACAACTTATTTTTTTTAAATAGCAACAAAGAGCATGCTATATAACATTCGACTCGTTTCAGCATAAAAAATATTTTGACACATTTTGAACCAAATTTTGCAACGGCAACCGTTAGAAACCCGCTATAACCCATCGCATACAAACGTTTTCTTTACACATCAGCCTTGTTTCTCTTTGATTTTACTATTACTTAATCCGTTATATAAATAAGCTCTTTTGCATGGCGGGGTACAAAAATCTGAAAAAGATTGATGTCATGACAGCAACAGCAACAACAACCTACAATAGTTCTATGGAAACCAATATTCATGTTTCTCTCTTCATACCGGTCTAAACTATTTTTTACAAAATTCACTCCCTTCCCTAAAATCAGCCGATGATGAGGTATACATTGTACAATCGATGTAACCATAAGCATACAATATTTTAGTTCTTCTGCTTACCACTCTACAACCAACCGTAAGAAAAATTCACTCCCTTCCCTAAAATCAGCCGATGATGAGGTATACATTGTACAATCGATGTAACCATAAGCATACAATATTTTAGTTCTTCTGCTTACCACTCTACAACCAACCGTAAAATTTATTCAACAAGAATAATAATTACCTGTTTTTACCATTCTAAAAATTGTTTTACTGAAACGTGATTGTGTATTGAGGCAATTGTTATGCTCCCTCCCTCCATTTAAAATGAATTTCATTTGGAGCATCTCCTGGATTTTTTCTTTGTTTTCTTTTATTATTCAACTGTCGAGCTCCCAATTTCAAGGTTTTAAATCTACAATTGACCAAACCCATGATTCTGAAATTCGCTCGTACAGGTATCGTGTACCCCCGTACTGCCATAACAGCTACGAAACGATCGAGTGTTATGATACCTGCAAAGACCATGAAAGTGTCTCTGTGGTTTATGACAACATCAGATCAGAAGAAGACCAGGAACTCAGTAGTCTGCAGATTGCACAGTTTGCTCTCCAAATCGACAAAATAGACAGAGACAGTAGCATTAAATCCATGAGTTCCGAAGTAAGTTCCGGTAGAGGCATTCCCTGTAGAAATAAATGCGAAACGGATCCTATATACTGGTCTTGTATCCAACAATGTGATAGCGACGACCATACAACCCTTTGGAAAAGCCACTGCTTCGTAAAAGATAAAGAAACTGGACGGCTTAATTGTGATGTTAGTGGCATGGACTTTCTTTTAGAGCCTGGATGCAAGCGTTGTATTGTTAATGCTACTCGGATACGATTGAAACACTCCTGTGGCATTGCTTATTTACCAGGTTTCACGTTAGAAGAAAACCTTTGTGAGATCATGAGCACTTGTAATACTGTAGAAGATCCTCACAACAATCCTGCAGAAGACATTAACGCAGTAATAAATGACTGTGCGAATATCATTAAGGATAACGTGGAGTTGTTGCGAAATTGTGTCAATGATAAGATCATGATTGTGCAAAGGGAATGCTGCTACTCGGAAGTTATCAGAAATGCTACAGGATGCCGGGAGGATAACGAAAAGTGTGATGAGTACTGCATGAAAATCTTATCCCCTAGTTTGTGTCGTGAAAAATGCCATCTTTATAAAACAAGCTCTATTGAGACTTGTGTAGAGAACGTCTGTAATTTATACCACACCATCAATGAATCTTTTTGCGGACATTGTAACCAAACCGATCCAGCTAATGCGGACTTTATTAGGGATTGGAAATGTGTGGAAGGCTGTGATGATGCCTCAACTGAATGTATTAAAGCCTGTCTACCATATGGGAGCTCAGGTGGAAGCGGAACTATTCCACAATACCTGATTGACAACTGTCACAATGAAGAATACATTGCAAATTTCTCCTCCTACGTGATGGAGAATCGAAGAAAACACTATTGGCCTATTTCAATTTCTGATACGCAACCACGAGGCAGTAACTGGATGTCACATTACCGTCTGCCCTTTGAATGCGGAGACGGTATGTGTACCACTGTCAGGGAGACTGCACCGTTGACTACTATTGAGTTCAGGGAACTTTGTCTCGGCAACCCGTTTAGAGCCATCGACCTACTCGCTTGCGCAATAATCCAACCACATCCAGTTTTGAACACCTTAAACCAGAAACTGATCGGCCAAAATTCACATTTTTCTGATTGTCGACGTGACCCGGAGCTTGAAATTACCCAAGTGGCGTTGTACAAACTGATATTTAATTACGAAAACGAAACTGTTTGTGCGAGAAGATACTGCAATACTACGGAAAGTATGCCTGAGGATAGGGATTTGATTTTCCATCCAAACGCTTTTGCCAATATGAAATGCCAAATTTTTGAATGCCAGAAGGCAGGTCAGAGTCCATTCTGTAAACCAAGAGGTAGATAGTCAGGTTGTTAATCTTGAAGACTATGGAGTCTGTTGGTGGAAAGCGGACTTGTCAAAGTGGGATTCACCCTCACGGCTGTGGTCTACCTATTTCAATGAATTGCACCCTGCCGAAATCAAACACAAACTGGTATGGCATTTTACTTCTACATCAAAAAAATAGCAAATAACTTTTCTTAAGTAAGGTAATTAATTAATTTAGAAAGTCAAGTTACATATTGATTTTATTATTTTAAGGAGCAACCAGATTCCACTCACACATTGATGAAGTCACTGTTTGCAGGAAAGAGTGCATTCTATTCTTTTCCCTACTTTATTATACTTCGTGTAAGTTTAAATTTCAATAGATTCATATTGTCAACCATTTTCATCTGGTTTGGGTAAACAAAAGTACATATTTATATTGCAGAGCATGTGTGTCGAAGGCTACTACTCCGAAGAAAACTACAGAGACATAACATTAGGAAATACTCCAGTGGTGGAGTTAAAATATACTGTGCCTACGAATAGGCATTGGCCAAAAAATATATTTCAAGGTGTTTTTAAAACTGCGTTGATTGATTTAGAGAGATTCGACGAAGAAGATGAAAACCTTGTTCCAGGTACATGCAATTTACAAATCGCCCTAATAAAGCGATCAAACACTAGGCACACATTTACATTCTAAAGATGTCTATTATACAATAATACAATACATTAGTATAATAATAAATAATGTTTTCAGAGAATCCAAGAAGAAAAACGATTAGGACTGGCGATGGTGATGCCGTACAAGAAATAGGGTGCATTGAAGGCATATGCTACCCGGCGTATGCAGCTCCGTTGATGTTCATTAATGTGCCATTGTATATTCTTTGTATTTAAATTTTATTTTACTGTAAGAAGTGTGGTATATATAAAGGAACGCCAATTATATTTACCACGCGCTTTTCTCGAATACAGGTTTAAAGTTCTGGTGCTGGACCAAGGCGTAGTAAATGTCCTTTCGTACGTAAATACAATTTCGTTAATTTTATTTGATAAAGTAGCTTTTATATGCTGTAACTTTTGAAACACGCTTTTGTGTATAGTCAAACGATTTATGTCTCCCAATTTCACACACGAGTTGCTGCAGGCCGTGGAGAAATTTACGACCCCGGTGAACGAAACGTTGAGTTGGGGGTTGCTCACAGTGAAACTAAGGTTCCTGCACATCCTGGCAAGCTATTTCCCAAGGAAAGATCCACATTTGCTGTTGACAAGGAACTTAATTATCATCAGAAATGCATTGCGAAGGATGTAACAGACAAAACTAGCGAGGAGTACAATGAACAAAAGTGTCCAGAATTGGATCACATTTTAGATGATTTTGATAACCCCTATGAAGAAAATTGGTTTGCTCCATTAGACGCCGAAGACATTTTCCGGTCACAGTATACATATGGCACAGCACCTACTCAAGCCGTGGCTGGATTTTTTGATCCAAAATATATTATCATTGGAGATGCAGACATGGAACAGGTTCATGTTGTTGACTGGTCAAAATTGTTGACAAAGTTAGAGGCTAACCGAAGTTTGATATCTTGTATTCAACAAGAATTTCAACATAGAGAACATGTGAAACCTATTTATTCACAATTGGACCGTACGGACGTGACGTATCCACACAAATATTATCGACTTCGGTATAAATCAAAGGCGTACCACACCGCAGAATCATCTGAAGAAAACTCGAAATATGCGGATACAGCCATCTTTGAAGCGATTGGATTGGAAGATCGACTTTTGCTAATAACCAGTGTATTAGAATTATGCATTGAAAAATGAACACGGAGAGTGTAAAAAATGCCTTCCCTTTGAATTTCTAAAATACATTTTTTGCTTTTATAGAAGGGGCTTGTATCATTTTATGGACATTCTAATTCTACTGTTCACAAAGATAAAACCTGGATGTACAATGAAAAGGAAACCTTGAATAAGTGCTTTAAAGTTAGTGAAAACTTTTATTTGATAAAACCCTGATTTGTTGATGTCATTACGTTGCCTGACCTAAACGGATATAAAGATAATATATGGACGTTTTATAGATTGTTAGAATACTGCCTGCAGCTCAGCCAAACAGTGATATAATTATTGGAATTACGTACAACTACGTTGTGAGAAATACGAGACGTGCGTTAGACCCTCATGAATTTTTACAAGATCCCGACGATGAAAAATCTAAGGCGTTGGAAGACGTGTCTCAGGAGATTTGGATTGGAAAATTTGTTGAGGCAGGAGAAGAAATTAAATGGAAACAACTTAAGGCAAAACCAAAGGAAAGTTTGTACTTGGACTACCCCGTTGGAGCAAATCAAAGTAATTGTCGCATTGCCTGTTAAACATGGAACGTAATGACTAATGACCTAAAAGGGGTTTATTATGGTAGAGGCTAATGTAATACAATGTTTAAATAGATGAAAAAGGAGAATATGTGACTCTCAAGCCAGATAAGGATCCTGGTCTATCACATAGCATGCGGGAGGCCAACCCAGGATCGAAGATTGACGAAGTAGACGTGTCTCAGGAGATTTGGATTGGAAAATTTGTTGAGGCAGGAGAAGAAATTAAATGGAAACAACTTAAGGCAAAACCAAAGGAAAGTTTGTACTTGGACTACCCCGTTGGAGCAAAGCAAAGTAATTGTCGCATTGCCTGTTAAACATGGAACGTAATGACTAATGACCTAAAAGTGGTTTATTATGGTAGATGCTATTGTAATACAATTTTTAAATAGATGAAAAAGGAGAATATGTGACTCTCAAGCCAGATAAGGATCCTGGTCTATCACATGGCATGCGGGAGGCCAACCCAGGATCGAAGATTGACGAAGTATGTTATAAGGCTTTTAGAACACAAATCGACAGTTATGAACTGTCTCGAGGTAAAGTCAGGTTGGTCGACGAAGTTGGCTGGTGTTCGGCTATGGATGCAACTCCTATTCCATTGAAAGAAAATGCTATCCAAGTCCTAGTTCGGATGAGAACATATTTTAACAAGGATGACTCAACAATATACTTTTACATTGTGGCTACTCATGCGTGTAATTTTTTCGATGTAAAATTTATTCAAAAATCAATTAGGAAAACTTTATTAATTATAACTTTAAAATTATTCTTAAATTCAGTTGATTCATCAAGTGCGGCGGCAGAGTGGCAAATCGATTCAATTATTCCTCGTTATCCCTGCGTAGATCAACATCGTGAAGCGGTAAAAAATATTTTTGTTTATAACGGACGCTATTTTGAACAGCAATTTCAGGGAACCGACCTTGTCGATGGTTGTCACGAAACGAACGTAGATCGGTTGGATTTTCACATTTTTCTTCATGGAATGACGTATTCCCGTACATTTTCCAATACGTTATTCGTGTATGGTTCAAGATTGCTTCAAAGCTCTAACAACGGACGAAGTTTCATGTTTTTAAAAGGATTTCCTCAAAGGTTTCAAGAATTCGTTGGCTCTGATCTCAATGCTCCAGGTTTCGGTAATGCAGGTAACGATGCAGGTAACCCTAACCCTCAACCAATAATCATTGATCGTAAGAAAAATAGGCCAGTACACAGAATTGTTAAGATGGCTTTTGACGACGGAGGTCACTATGCGTTCCTAACGAATAAAAGAGAGGTAAAGTCTATTGTAATTGTAAATCTATTTTAAATCCTAGCTATCGAAATTTAAATTTAAATTTGTTTATTTGCTAGTTATGGATGGGCAGCACTGGCTCTAGTAAACATATTAGAATTAGACCTAGTCCTCTTCAAAGCATGTCACAGTTAGGAGTGTCAAAAATTAGAAATATTCACTCGGGAGTGCCTTTCACTATCGACTTTGACTCGAACAATCAACTTTACGAAATGGTCGCTATAATAGGAGAAGGAGGGCATGCAACAAAGGTGATGAAACGATTAGTTAAGGAGTGGACACTTCTAAAGGTTCAGACAATACTGGATAAAATGCGAGCATTAAGTGAATCTATGGTGAGTCTGGCAATAGTGACAATGTACTCATTATACACTAAATGAAAATGTAAAAATATTTACTAGATATTTCTAATATTTAGTAAAATTGAATATCGTTATAAAACATAGATAAATTGATAAGAATATATACCGTTCTAACAGTATGAAACCAGAAAAAAGGAGAACACAGTGGACGGATGTGTTGCAAAAGCCATATCGTTATGACACGGCCAAATGGTCGACCATTTGTCTATATTCTAACCCAAGCCTGAGGCAAAATTTTTCTAGGACAAACTCGAGAGCACAAGGAACTTATTTATCTCATCCAGAACAGCACCTAATTTGGGGAAGGGCGCATCGAGAAGCCAGCCTATTAGCGTTTCAGGCAATAACTTTTAGTCTCATTTGGGAATCGTATTTTACCTCTCCGCAAAGATTTTATGCCGGCCAGGATCGAGATCCGTACATTAGGTAAAGTACATTACAGTACATTAGTGTGGTACATTTAGTAGCATAAATAATCAAAATCAGTGTTTTTAGTCTGTTGATGTTATCAGATTTGTAATTGTAAATAACCATTTTTAAATATGTGTAGTTGGGTAACTAACAGAAGGTTTGCAGCGTTTTCAGTAATGAAGCAGGCTTTGTTTTCCCAAGAGACGCCACCTGAAGAACACTCAATTTTGATTCAGCCGTTGAAATACAGTTCAGTTTTTCAATATTTTGTATCTGGCTCATATAAAAAACCTAGACGGAAGTTTTTTAATTTTATTAATTGATTTATTTATTTATTTCTTAATACAGAACGGATCATTTTAACAAAATTGCACTCCGATATACTCCGAAACTACTATATCGATTTAAATATTACAGCAGAATTGAAGTTAGAATTCTTCATTAGAAATGATCATGCTGTTCTCAATCCTGAGTTTGTAGAAGATCAGATAAGCAATGTTGAGTTAAACGTAGAAAATGCCAATGGATCCATTATTCAAATTAATACAGAGAGAGAAGCTCAAGCTCACAAGGCCTCTGTACTTTTTATTATACGAATCAGCATTAAAAAGAATTGTAAGACATCATTATATAAAGATTTCCAAATAGCGAACTCTTAATTTTTTGCACAACCTGTGTTTTAGCTGGCATCAAGCAACATCTACCGGGTCATAACATTGTTCCGGTGCCGGTCACTTACCACTTGATCGGAGCTTTTGGAAACTGTATTGCAGACGACCGGAATGGAATAATTGGGGTATTTACACATCAATAAAATACATTAGTATTTTCTTTTCAACATGTTCATATTTGAAAATATATTATTCCTCAGGATAAAATTGAAACAATCGCATATGTTGGTTGTCCACCCAATAGAGATTTCGTTTTTGATTGGAATGCAACTTTACGCTCGATTAAACTGCGGTGACTTGTTGACCTTTTTTTGTATCTACACATATATGGATTGAAAATCCTTGCTCATTATATGTCTGATTTACTTTTAGGGGAGATCGTATTCAATCAAATAAAGTGGCTCATGGAATCGGTGGAGACTGCTACGGTAGCGAGTATGTGTGTATTTATGCAAGAAGTCCTGCTATCTTTCACTTCGAAATATATGACGAGGTAAAAAAAGCAGAATACTTGAAAAAATGAATGATGTAAACATTATAATTAGTGGACTTCAAAATTATTGTGACTTTCCGTAATATACACGTGGATAGTCAAAACACCAACATCTACCATACACAGGAAAGTATATCATGAGAATCATTGGCGGTGGTAGGAAAAGAGATTCCATAAGACTGTACACTCCAGAAGAAATAGATGCATTTAATATCGTCGGAATTTCCGACGCGAGCTTGATTTGGAATGTGAGTCAACTTTGGGAAAGTATTTTTATGCTCGAAATTTTGGTAAAGTTATGATAATGAACAATTTTTATGTAAAAAAAATTCACAGGAGTGGGATCCGGTTTTACATCAAAAAGTCGATCGTAAGTCAGATCGGTATTTTGATTCTGAGGATGGAGAAATGATTGGGAAAGATAGCAGAGAAAATATTTTGACATCTGGAGTTTCTGTAATTACGTGGGTTTGTCATACGTAAGATGTTGCTGACAGACGTTTTAATTGAATGTAAAAGACGAAGTTTAATATTTTACAAAGTTTACATGATTGAGTTTATTAATTGAAAATCTTTAGCCTTTCACCGTGTGCTCGAATTACGCCTACAAAAGATTTTGAAGTAGTGTTTTGGTTCCGCGTTTTGATAACAAATCGGTAACTTAATATTTCATTTTAATCAGAAAAAAATGTATCCTTACATTCTGTTTAAAAAGTAAACTTGTGGTTTATCGGATCTCCCATCTAGTGATGTGGATACTGACACGTTATGCTTGTATGAAAAGGAATTCGACATGATGCTCTATGGATTCCCACCAAGTCCTGAATACCAACTTTTTGCGACACTCGGTTTTAGCTGTCTTTTTTTGAGCGTTCTCTACTTATTTTATCTATGCTGTCGTCAGGATGCCAGATTATGGGTTTCTACAAAAATTGGTGCCAAAAACTGGTACTTTATCATCAAAGACGCCATACCCAAAAGTAAGCAAATTATATTAATTTTTTACTGATTTTGCAAAAAAAAAAATAAAGCAGACGTTTTAAATATTTTATAGAGCTACGGTACTACGAGCTACCACTTCAGGATGAAGTTGAAAAACATGGAAAGCCAAAAAGATTTTATACAGCTGGGTTTGAAGATACCTCTCAGGGCAATAGCTTTTCAAGCTTTGAAATTAGCTCGGCGGACAATAATTCATCGGTACAAGATCTCACAGACAATTCCTCCTCAACAATAGAAAATTACAACCAATGTAGGCTCGTCACAGATATTGCCGACAACGGGACGATTGCATTCAACCGCTAAACAAATTTTGTATGACCAGATACTAACACGGCGGCTAAATACAATCGTCGAAAAGAATAGGGCGCTTAGATCGAATTTAATAAAAAAGGCAAGCATTCATCAATCGCGGGAGGATTTAGAACAGGAGACTAACTTTCAACGACAGTTCGGAAGAACTGTTAGCCAAGAAAGTGTATTTACACCACCCATGCCAAAGGATAAGAAGAGAGGAATTGATTCATTTTTATAATAGTATTTTTATAGTAATAATTGTTCTTAAAATTGTGTAATAGTTTAAATGTTTTTATGATGTGAAAGACAACAATGAAATATATTTTTCGTCGTTGTTGTACTTGTCATTTATGCAGTCACTACAAAAATACCCCTACAAAGCATAGCTTGTTAAAAGTGTCATTTGCGAAAGATTGATGTTGTCGTTTTATTAATTTTAATAAAGCAATGTTGTACATTTACATGCATATCTACGTTAAAATGGTTGTTTGAGTGGACTTATATGACGTCCGTTCTTATTAAAAGAAAATTTAAAAATTTAATTGTTGAAAGTTATCTACTTGCTTGCATTCCTTATCGCTAACAACAGTAAATGAACTACTCATACAGTCGTAATTGATATTTCTTTTTTACAATTTCGGTAGTGCCATGTCTTTTCGCACGCGTCCGGTACAAAAGGCGTGAATATCTACGTAATGATAGAAAAAGTTTGTTTGTTCCATACAAAAACGTTGTATTGCACCAACGAATTTTTAACCCAACAACTTTAATTCGGTAAAAATATTCCATGTAACGATGACGGAACATGACTCTTGAACTTTGCACGGGCTACCTCCGTCCATGTCTTGGCATCCAAAATTATTAAAAAGTCGTCGTGATCTAAACGCCTGTCCGTAAGTGCAAAGATTAGCACTCCATCATCTTCATGAACTCCTTTAGGATCTGGAACAAAATCAGGATATGACATTTTAAATACTATCTCTTGAAATAACAAAAAACTAGTAATAAACTACTAAATAAATAATGAAATATAACGAACCCTGAACAAAGTACGGCTCTCCAGGACTCGTGTACTCGTCCAATTTCCACTTAAGAACCTCTCTGGTTTCTAAATCCACTTTGCAAACAGAATTCGAATATTCATGCTCATGGACACTGCTTGCTGCATAAATATATCTAGCTTTCCTTCCAAAAAATCGCTTGTTCATAGTTGGAAGATCTATTCCGTATCCCGTAATTTTTTCTCCAGTCAAAACAATCTTATTTCCACTTCGTACGGCCGTACACGTTGTCTCAATGCCGTTGATCAAGTTTAAATTTTCTCGAACATTCGCTACTTTTAAATCTGGAATGATTGGAAGTACAAATCGTTGAATGCATGGCAGGTCCACGTCCACCGGTAACCGAGAATTGCTTCGTAATTTTTTCATCATCA
Source organism: Callyntrura guangdongensis (assembly GCA_027744295.1). Classification (NCBI taxonomy): domain Eukaryota; kingdom Metazoa; phylum Arthropoda; class Collembola; order Entomobryomorpha; family Paronellidae; genus Callyntrura; species Callyntrura guangdongensis. Next base: position 11,244 of record JAHZNB010006617.1, read on the forward strand.
TTGTGTCAAGAACATTAGGTGAATCGTACGTAAAAATATCCACAACAATCTAGCATCCAAAACAATCAATCATTGACTGTCATTCACACAGAAAATTTCAACTTTATTTTTTAGACAATTATTATACGTGTAGTACCTGATTTGCTTCTTCATAGCAGTTTGCAAAATGCAGAAAGTAGAATGCTGTAGATGAAAAAAACTCTGTCTTGTATATTTTTCCTGTGTTCTTGTCCATTATCAGGATTCTATTTTTTTCTTCAGGTCTCCATTCAAGCCAATCTATTTCCACGAACACAAATCATTACTTTGTTGTATTAACTTTCGTAAAATTACAGGAGTTGGCGTTCTCTTGCTCTCTTTCAGTGATAATGCATTATGATTTGTACTAATAAAGTGTACCTTTCAGCACGTCGCCCTTTACTAGTGACGCTGCGATCCGTTTCAGACTAACAGTGTACGGTTGTTCCACAAATATCAAGTAATTTTCTGTCATTCCAAAACTATGAGCCGTTCTAGGAAATATGAAAAACACGTGGATATGATGAGTAACAAAGGCACATTGTTGGGCTACAATTTAGCATAATACCAACATCAATTAGATGCGAGTATATCGTTATTTAGTTTTTTGTTGTTACGATCTAATGAATGAAATGTGAAGTAGTAAATAAATTATTGCAACTAAAATGTATAAATTTACCCCATTTGTCCACTCCAACGGGGTGATACTGTCGCGATGATTTTGGAATTTTTCATCATTTCATCAGAAGTTTTAGCGTAGGGAATTTTAAATATATGGTATTTCATACCAGTAGCTCCAATACTAAAGCCTAAAAAAATTTCGTTACCATTTAAGTGATATCCCACACAGATTGACGTTTAAGTCAAAAAGATACAAAAATCCTTCTTCTTCTCGAGTCTAAACTTACCAAGGTTGTAAACGTCTCCATTTGTGTCTGTTAGTGGGTGAGCACAATGACCATTCACGCTGAATAGTTTGCTTGTGTCGCACCGACATTCCACATTTAACTTAGACGGGTAAATCTTTTGAAAGTATTGTGTATCACAAGTTGCAAATAAATCTTGGCCCAGTTGAAATAAACTACAGTATGAGTTGTCCGTGAATTCTGGAAGCTGTTAAGGAAGTAAATAAGTGTCATTTTCTTGCTTCCATTGCATCCCTGAAAGTCCAAAAGAATGATAGCGATTTTTTTTATACCAAGGTTGAAATGACTCTGGAGAGAAACCCCTTTTTTGGATCCAGTTGCGCCCTTGTCCCAAACTCATTTATAGCTGGTTTCTGCAATGCCATGGCCTTTTTATAAGCCTCGGATTGAACGTACTTCTTTTCAAACTTAATAGTATCTTCCGTAATTTCAAACTTGGATATAAGCCCATAGCCTTAAAACATTAAAAATCAGTTTATCAGTCTATCGACTGTTTATACAAATTGCTATATTTTTAATTTTAAATAAACCATCATACCATCAAGCCAGTGATTAACGGTGAAATCGTTGAAATCAAATTTACATGGACCAACCCGTAAATATTTTCCTCCAGCAATGTAAGGTGGTATGGTACCTTAAATTCATATAAGATCATATTCATGTCAGTCATCTAAAAGTTTATAGTAATTATTTCTGAAATGTTTAGTAGCAATTTGCTGTAAGCCAAAATATGATGTATCCAATCAAGCACCAAGGACAAAAAATCTTTTATTATGCGCACTAAAATGAAGTAAAAATAACTTAATAATGAAAACTATAGACAATCATTCGCATCTGGTATAAAAAGAAATATCACGTATATTTGCATCTCTATCACGTATACGCCATTGTCTTACAACCCAAAACTTTTATGTATTTGTTCGGTTCCAGCATTATGCACTGTCATCATTGTTAAACGTGCATTTCGAAATTACAGTGAGGGAGAGAACAAAAGTTTCATTTTAATTGTATAAAAGTTGTCTCCCCTGAATAATTTTGGGAGCTCCCCTTGCAACTGTCCTTGTTGTGCAACATGCCCGTTTCTTATCCCATTTTCTCAAGACATTGAATCTCAATTTCAATATTGAAAACAAAAACCTCCGTGCTACATACAACTACAAGTTACAAGTGTCTACAATACTAAGCTTCGTTTTTTGTCACGTTTTGTATTGAAATCACTTCAGATTGCGTAACGCATGCAATCCAATGCATGAACCGAAACGAATTCTCCTTTTACATTAGTAAAAAAGTAATGCACGGTCAGAGAAGCAAGATATGTGATAAATGAATGATGATGAATACTTACAACAACTATCCAAAAACATCAATTGATTTCGTGTATGTTACATACTGCCTATATAATATATGATAATGGGTGTAATTTATATGATATCACACCTAAAGAAAAATAGCCATCAATTATAAGAATTTGGTGGAAAGTTTCCCAGCTTTTAGAACATGCAAACAAAATTCTTGAGACATGACGATAATTTACGAGTAATTTAATTTAGTAATGCTGTAATATTACGATAAAGATGCAACAGGAAGAACACTCTCGAAGAAAAGGATAATCTATTAGATATCAAAGTTCATTCCAGGCCAGGATGCAAGATGCACCCACACAAAAATGTCATGTTGCATGAATCTTTGTTGAAAGGTTCCATACAAATGTGGTTCTATCTACATGTATGGGAGCATTTGACAAGAGATAAAACGGCTATGCTTGGCTTGCACTGATTACAGGGTGGAAGTCTTGAAAATTATGAGCGTATCAAATATAATTTGATATGACAAGTAGTGAGTAATAAAGATAATAACATTCATTCACGTACCCAGTACCCTATAGCCCAATATTTAAAACAGGAATTACAATTTTATGAGCAAACCAACCTTCGACCTTGGCTGCTTCTGGTTCCTGGCTTTCTTCCGCCGTTATCCATAATTTGTTTACGCTATTGTCATCGGATGACGTAATCGTAAGCTTATCAACACTGATCCCAGGCATGACTTCCTATCTCCTCCTTACTGGAGCCCTTTATGCTTTTCTTTGCTATAAACATAAAAAAGACTTTAGCTTTACAGATATGTACCTATAAATGTTATAACTTATAACGTTTACATGTGCACCCAAACTTTGGTGGAACAATATCACAAAGTCACAAGACTGAAACAAGGTTTTCGGTAGTTTATTGAATAATCCAGAAAAATGGGATCGTTATTTTTAAAAGGAAACATACAATATATCCAAGCTTGCCGAACCCATTCTAAGCTGTATCGATGTATCCTTACCAGTAATGTGACGCCAGAAAATTCCTTCTCCAATGTCTTGACCCTTTACTTTTTTCGTTATGTATTTTGAACTTCAAGCTAAACTAAATTGCTTTTCACTGATTTGTTGCAACAGCAATTCAGTCACCAGCTTATGTCCAAGACAAAGCGTCAAGTAAATCTTTAGTCAAAGTCACAAAATGAAGGTATCACCCGCACTGTGTTCAAAACAAATTGCACTGCCAACCTGCTTCTGCACTTTGCACCCCTAAATATGCCAAGCAAGCTGCTAACAAAATTTGTTCTCCAGGAGTGGGAACTTCTCGCCTCGAAATCTTCTTTGGAACTGGCAAACAAAATTTTCTGACGAGTTTTAAAGTATGAAGCCCAATTATGACGAGGCAGTTTCTTGTTCCTCGTATTATATTTCTCATACCATTACATATTATTATCATTACAGGAGTCGCATTGTAAGCACGATAAATGTAGGGGTGCACGCAATAATGACAAGGATTGGGGCTTCTATTTTCAAAGCGCGCATAGTACCCAGGGAATTTTTTCTGTTTCGTAGCTAGTATATAAAGTGTTATGGATTCTTTTTATAGAGATCTCACTGAGCGTGCATGAGACGTATTTACTTTTTGTCCATTTCAATTAAGTTCAAGTCAAGCTCTTGTCGAATTTATACATTATTTAATACTTTTTGAAAACTGACTAGCTAATCTGTATAATCGAGCCGGGGTGTTGAGTGTTGACCACCCATATGAAGACGTAGAATGAATGTGAAATAAATAAACTTCTATAAGCCTAGATTTATGGGAAATACTTTTGTATGTTCCATTTAAAGATAAACATACAACAAAATTATTGTGCCTTTTCAGCTACTGCAAGGAGGTGCCTGCGTTCGTAATCGTAGAATTTAAGAGCTGTAGTGAAGAATACACCTCAACAAAATTGTGCATACGCATGTCACCACTGATGACACACAATCAGACAATGGCAATAGCATTTTAGTTTTGAGCCAAATGGTGGTAGTGGTAACTACACCCAATGTATCTACACTACACAAACGCATGACGGATGTTTCAAAGAAAGGTCAATGTCAAAATTAAAATGGTGTTTACACTGTTATGCGATCGTCACACTAACCCATTATTAGCCGAGCTTATCTTTTCGTATTTTTAAAAACTGTTCAAGTGTTAAAACAAAGATTAATGCAGCGAGTATCTATCCTCGTATTGAGCTAACCATTTTGTTTAAGTCAAGTCTTCTTAAATGGGATTTTAAAACATTAATTATCGTTATACAATACGTAGATAGAGATGCATAACAATATAGATCTTGCACAGTGATTGTTTATAAATGATATCATCTTATAACATCTCACTGTTCTTACATAAATACAAGATACAACGTACCTGGATTCAATGTTCATTTAAACTGTCAACTGTTCTATTATTTGCCATGTCATAGTGAATGACGTTGAAGTGGGATTCATATATTAGCAAATGTACGCATACATATCAATTGTTGACAATCGAAGCACATGCTTTACAATTACAAAACAATATGAGTACCAAATTTAAGTGTCGTCACAGTTGTGATACTGACAATGAGAGTAGTAACTGCATTATGGTAGTTTTACGAAAATAAACCCTGTTGTAACAGGGATTTCCCATATTTTTTTGCAATTCCTGGATAAAATTTCGTTACCGATGATGAGCGGAATGACTTGAAAAGAATATCGTTTCTTTTCTTCCAACGCGTTCCATTATTGTATTGTCAATGGCTTATATTTTCACGCGGTGTTGAATGCTGGTGATGTGGATGAAGCATTGCACATAAATTGTGAGAAAAAATTATTCCAATTTAACCTGATGATGATGCTCCTAGTCGAATAAACTTTAGTTTCAAATGTTCGTTTTTTGTTCAAGGTTAAATCGTTGTATACCTCTTAGTGTTTAGTTTACTTGGTGAGATCAGTAAGCCACCAAACAGGTAACATTAGTACTTTAATACGTACTATCAGAGAGAAAGATTATATATAATCACTGATTATTAATCCGAGATGAAATAAATTTTATGGTATCTCTTTGTATACAATAATTACCGCATTGATGATACTTTATATATAACAATTATTTTACAATTCGAACCCCTAGTAAACCTTTGTTGTTAATCAGGCGTCAGTACCATGTTTCTCTTTGAAAGAACAACGTAAACAGTAGCATATATACAATTCATACGTGATTTCTTCATGAAGAAAAAATCACTTTCAACTTTATCGGAAAGTATAAAAATAATATATATGAATTTTAAGTACGCTCAAGCCACCATTTAATATACACACGGGATTGTTTAGTGGAAAATAAAATAATTTACTGTGAAGATAATGATGAATGTTATCATATAATAAGCCAAGCAACACGACGAAGAAGGAAATGTCGACCATTTTTACTAGTCGAAAGGTACTTTGTTTCTGAGTAAATTAGTTTATTTCTGCTAATTGGAACAATCGGAACAATGCTATATAATAATTCAAAATGTACAAAAACTGTCTTCTCTGGAATGGATTGAACTGCACACACCACGAATATCAAATGGGTGTGGTACTTGTAATATTAATGAAAAAACATTTCACACTATATGCAACTAAAAATATTTGGTGAATGTCAAATAAATTTTAACAAAATATTGCACAAATTGTGCAGCACAATTCATATAATAAATTATGTTACAAAAGTAATAGCTGAAATGGCACTTTACTGTAAATACATACACATACACGCTAACATAAAACCACGACCAAGAACCGTGAGTAACATAAGAAATACATTGTCTTCAAGTTAGATCACAGCGTATAAATACATATATAAAAAACTGTGGTTAGATATAGCTGGCCCGGACCTTAAAAGATATTAATCCTTACAATTTTCTTTTAAACTAAACTGCTAATCAGTGCCAAACTTTTTAATTACTTAAAATTAGGATACGATTAATTGCATCAATGTATATAATGTAACGTATGAATTTACAAATTTTTAGACAAAATAAATAATTAATTAATTAATACTATCTGAAATGATGCTAAAATACATTTTTTTCTCATATTGATACAGTTACTAATGTAGCCATATTCCCTGCATAAAATAAAAAAGCAAAAGCATAGATAAAATACGTAGAACGTAAAGAGACAGAGAGCCACACATGCAAAAAGTTATGTAATAACTGAGATTTTGAATAAATATCAGAATGTAATTCTTACAATGACCACCATGAGTTAGCAGTTTTGTGGTTATGAAACAACTTCATAGTTATTACATAGTATTACATAATTCAGTTAAATTTAATAGGATCTAACAATAAAAATTTAATACAAAGTAATTCCGAGTTGCTGACAAATAATTATGTATTGGAAAAAAATCGATGTTTCAAGCAATCTTCTGCTGTTGCTCTCAAGGTCCAGTCGTACGTCAGATCCGAATATTGCTACAAATCTCTTTAGATGGATCAGGATGCATTTCGTAAGGCAGTAGTTCATCTATTTCGTCCTGATTTAGATCATCTGGGAGCGAATACTACGCTAACCTCGTTTCTGCCCGAAAAAATAACCCTAGGGATAACACCAAAGTTAACTCTGGGGTTAAGCTAATTCAATGGAATTAGCCTTAACCCCAGGTTTC
>JAHZNB010006618.1:0-18582 GCA_027744295.1 Callyntrura guangdongensis
CTAGTCCAGACGTGTATTTTCATTTCTGTCTCCTTGAAACTCACTTCGGGTAGTTCCCGTGTCAGTGCTTGCCAACAGCCTGGCTTCCCTAAAATAACGAAAATATCAAAGGCACTGAATGCCATGCTTCTGTTGATGCAAGCTTGGATCCTAGCGCAATTTTAAGAATGAAATAAGGAGATGATGAGGGATACAAATGCATATTTTGACAGAAAAGTAATATGTTTCATTGGTATTTTGAAATGATTTTTAAAGGTACAACAAGAACAAGATAAATTTAAAAATAATAGTGGTGTTCAACGCAGTTTGAAAGAAAGAGAGCTGCATTACCAGCATATTTTTCACAATTCAGTCATTTTAAAGTTCAATACTGGCTGGCAGTTGCAAATAACCTCACTGTTGCGAAACCAAACAAAGTTCTCACAATTTGGGATTCTAGCACATTTTATAAATACAATATTGAAACTTCTGAAGGGGTAGAAAAAAGTATTACTAGTCATCAATTAATTTTAACAGCTCAACAAACCAGGATACAATTAGATAATTTGGAAAGGTTTAATTTTTTGATAGTTTGAATTTGCTAACGCAAGTGTGGAGTTTCAAAAGCATAACCTTTGCAGCAAATGCTTTGCTGAATTTTTTGTACAAACTAACTAGTAAAATAACATTTTTTGGTAATTGTTTATGTGAAAAGGTCTAACGACTTTGATTTCGTAACATAATTAACTCAAAGAAAGTGTGTGTGTGTGTTCCCCTGTAACTTCAAAACCACTATACCGATTGCAACCAAATTTGACACACTTATGCAGACGCTTCCTGATCAGGTTAATGTCAAGGTTTGGAGAAATTTTTTTCATCCCATGACCCAGTAGCAACGGTCAGAAATCTTCCAGGCGTACCCCTAACCTACAATCAATTTTGGCTAGCGTACCCCGAAACCAGCCGTGCTACCGCAGGGCTGGTTTTGTTCATATAAAAACCTTATATTTGTGTTAAATTGTTACTCTCTGTTGTGTCCCACTACCGACTACCCGTACAATGTAAGGGACAAGTATGCACCTGAACCACAAAAGAAGATGCACACAATAATAATTGTGATTAACTAAAATAACTGCAAAGTAGCCGAATTAAAATACTATTTTTCAAGCGACACTTTTAATGCAATTCCACATATTCACAACTACAAAATTCCACAAGTCAAGAATTACAATTACAAGTTTTTCTTGCCACACTACAAAAACTCATGCCTTCTAAAAGATACGTTGGATCTGAGCTCAATAGCTAGCCAGTACAGATTACAGCAAGTACTAGATTTGGTTGCGTTCAACGAACAAAAAATGGTTGCAACCAGCTCACAAAAGTGCGCTCTAACGGAATCTACTATATTCAAATGAGAAGGGGTAACATGACAAATACCTCTACATCACCTCTTTCATCCTCCCAAAAAAATGGTTGCAACCAGCTCACAAAAGTGCGCTCTAACGGAATCTACTATATTCAAATGAGAAGGGGTAACATGACAAATACCTCTACATCACCTCTTTCACCTTGAGCAATTGCGATTGTAGTAACTGTTGTGTGGCAGTTAAAGCACTTACAATGTCTTGTCATATGCTAAAGTTTTTTAGTGTTTCAAAGCTCTAATTTACTTCATGGTGATATTAATGTAAGGTCTTTCCCAAGATAAATCTGTTCATTTTGCCACTTTTGGTTTATCTATTTATATATGGTATGCTCTGCTGACTCAAATATTTTATAAACGGAATAGTACAGCTACTTGGCTACTCTGCTTGCTGTTGATTAGATTTTTTGCTGTTCGAGTTCTTGTGTCAAACAATGGAGTGACAATAAACTATTGCTTTACTCCCTGTACCACGTAACTATTTCCGTTTTGCATGATATATGTAAGAGTACACGATCTGAATAAAGAAAATGGAAGTTTTTTGACGAGGCTTTTCATGTCACAGAAACGAGATTGGGATGCCACACCGCCCTATGCTGGTACACTGTGTACAGCTGGGGAGTATCTGAGGCGGACTTCTTTTGTATGGGAGAGGAGAACTAAAGAAAGAACTCTGGGACGCTTTACGATCGACATATTTTTTCACTAAAATACCATTGTGTCGGTAGCCATTTTTCACCGAAAAACTTTGTGTACCTGTTTACTGTTTCTAGGTAGGTATGCACTTACTGCCATCAATTTTACCAGCGTCTATAATCAGTCAACTTGTCGTATAAAACTTTTGAAAAAGTTTGCCTGAATGTTCATTATACGGTGTAAAAAACATACTGTCACTTCAGAGTAAAAAGGCAAGACCACCCACTACACTCAATATTTCATGCATAATGATTTTTTAATGTCAGTTTTGCTGTTACTCAGAATAAAGTATCCTTTGTACTTGTAGTGTGCCACTGTGTCAGGTACCAGTTTTACGATTTGACTGGCAAGATGAAAGGAGTACATAAAATTAGAATTTTTATAACATTACATTACCATTTTTGCACATATTTAGATTGTTATCGTTATATAATGTTGACCGAGCAAACGCAGTTGTCTACTTTCTACTATGAAATGGTAATGAATGAGTCCTATTTGATTTTACGGATCATTTGAGATTCAAGCAGTTATGTTGGTTTGAAAACGTTTGCCATTTAAAAAAATATTCCATACTTAAAAATATGCAAATAATTCCATTTACGAAAAAGTTTTTCGCAGTTCTACTAGCAAGAAAAATATGCAAGGGTGAAGGGGACATGTACGAAAGCTTAAATACAAGTCTGTGTTTCTGTTCACGGGAGTGTTCTCATTTTTACTAATAGAAAAATTATCTCAAATTCACAACAACTAGGTATAGAGCTGACATTTAATTTTTGTCTGACTTCAAATACTGGAAAGTTACGTATTTTTTATTACACAAGTTATGATGAGGGCAAACACTGACGAAAAGCAAATATGATCTTAAAGACGATGAAATGTAAATAAAGGCTAGTAGTGCAATTATTACAAAAAATGGTGACCTCCGTCGTATTATGTAATTTTACTAACAAGACAAATTTTTCGAGGTCGTTAAGCATAAGCTACTTATGTAACTATCATCATCATCACCTGATATCCAAGTTCCATTTAAACGGTAAGGCTGAAAGTCTGCGCTAAAGATATCATCAAGCTCGAAACGTCTTCCTTTTACCCGCGGACCTTCATCTGGTGGTGTAAGTAGCACAACTGATGTTACAATTAAAGCGAGAACAGCCGAAATAACTAGAACGGCTATGATTATCCCTCTCCAGTTTCTGTCCGGCTGCCCACTAGCCACCAAATCCTGAAATACCAAAAAATAAAGGATATACAGCTTAAAATTGCCATTTTACCTCGAGTTATTCTTTCCTCTCAAGAATATCATTATTTACAGACAATCAACAAGTTTACTTGAAAGACTACAAGAACGTAGCTAATTAATGATGATCCCCACGCAATCTTGTTATTTTACTTTTGGCTCATCGTTAAGCTTACATTACATACATACATTACATAGTCTTAACCGGTCCTTCTATTGACACTGAAAACCTTTTCCCTTAAAACTAACAGACCCTGGTGTGTGCAAAGTCACCGGGTTGCTGAGCAAAAAGAGAGACGGCCGGGAACTGTGTACACACACGAACGATAAATTAAGTTTTTGTTACACTGTTGGTCTTTCTATTTACCTCCAAACCATTATTCTGATCTCTCCCTGCACAGTGTACTTGTACCTTGTACCCTATCTTTCGCCTTTTGACACGCACATTTTCTTTCGTACCACCCACTCAGATAGAACGTTGCCTTGTTAATGGAAAAGTCAAACAGGCTTAGGGAAACGCAGACTTATCTCATGTTTATCCTCCGTTTTTGCTTAACTGTCGGTGTGCATACTCCTCAAAATTGGGGAGAATAGACTTTTTTTTAAAATAACCAGAAAACTTTCACAACATAGTAGAAAAGATGTACCATAAAATAATTCCAGTAGTGAAATGGAAAGACCGCGGAGGATAATGATGAATGACAAGTTAATTTATTACTACTGACCGCGTGCGCGAGGAGAATACATCAATAATATATACGCATAGGTATTTATTTAGCAAGTAAATACATTCTACTTTTACGATGATGGCACCTTCTGTTCTCTCTTATCGTTAGGAAGAAGGTTAACCAAAAAGCAAAATAATCAAAGCGTGTTGTAAAAAGCAAGTTTTTATTTGCTTTCTGTCAACAAATTCCCTCTTCCTCTGCTGCTGCGTTTGATGGCAAACATAAGTATTTCTGTTTTTCCTCTTTTCAGTGTAAAAAAATATTGATTTCATTGAAAATCATCATCATCCTGACCATGCCAGACAGAGCACAGTTCCAATTTCATTTCTCGCCCGTCAACACAGGAAGGAACTACCGTGTCAGGATGAAAAAGACGTGAAGATTGCGAGAAAACGATATATCAGTGAAGTAGTAGTACGAGCACGACTCCACTGCCACAACGGGGAAATGACTCGAGGTAAATAAATATTATTATGAGAAGGCTAGCCAAACACGCATAAGGAGAAAGAAGAGAGAGCATGTGAGTGCTATACAACTTTCTCTCTTTTCCTTTTCTTATCGTCAGCACTTTCTCCGGAAATAGAAATATTCTTTTTACGACCCTCGCATACATCAAAGAAGTACACAAAAATCCAAAAAATAATGTATTGCATGTACATGCACGGTAGTAAATAATTTTTTATGGCAATATTGTTTTCCACCAAATAAGCAAGACCAATTTGTTAATAGTCAGAATTGGTGTCGTTGAAAACACGCATAATCTGAAGAAAAAAACGCGGGAATGAACACGAACAAATACTAATATATCTACAAATACCATTTATACCGTTTCCATGTACCTGTTCTGCAGCGATAGCCAACTGCTGTGCATATTTTGCCTGCACAGCTGCTGCCGAGGTCGCTGAGGCATGGTCATAAGTTGGACTCAACGGCTTTTTCGTTACTTCTGACGCCATGTTCGGATCCATCCTATTTTTTATTGTGCAACGTGTCCGTATAAATCAGATTACATCATGATGAAAACGCACACAAACATTCACAGACTCCACACTTGGCACAAAAATAACAAACAAAAGCAATAATAGATTTCCGGCGGGTGATATACGTATCTTGAAATCAATTAAAATGATTTATCCCGCAACANACACAAACATTCACAGACTCCACACTTGGCACAAAAATAACAAACAAAAGCAATAATAGATTTCCGGCGGGTGATATACGTATCTTGAAATCAATTAAAATGATTTATCCCGCAACACTCTCTCTGCACTTTTTTGCCATAACTTGGTGCAGCAAGAGCGAGTTCAAAGCAGTAAAATGTTTGGCGTGTCCTGTTCACATAAAAATGTCATCTGCTGCATCATATAACCATCATCACGACCACCTGGGCCTTTATCCACCTTCTCACAACAATAAAACAAAGTGATTTCTGACCTGACCGACCTGTTGGGTCGAAATGTGAGAAAGGCTAAAAATAGTGTGGTGAACTATGTAACAATTTTTTTGTCCCTTCACATAACAATCAACAGAAATGTTGAGCTTTGTTACAGAAAGTGCAAATAACCTTACAGTAGACCTACCACGTTTACTTTTTTCTCATTACCATCTCCCATATTCCCACGAACATAATAAACTAGTTTTATGATCATGTAACTCGAGAGAATTCACAATTTTTCCATTTTTACAAAACTTCGGCCTTTTGTCGATTCCCTATATTCGCAATCACTGGCGGCGTACCGAATTATTATCTATTTGTATTGTCGTTGTACTGTTGCCATTGTAACTATTGTAACTTTCCTCTTTTGTACAACAGCATGCCACAAAATATTATCTTGAATATCAAAACATGTAATCTAATTTCCCATTGTACACCGAAGCGTAGAGAAAAGTGTGGCGTGGCGTGATCACAACAAAAGAGTAAAAATTGTTGATTGGTTCGTTAAATTTACGACAGAGACTGTTCTGCCTTTGATGATTGTCGGAAATTGTGTAACACACAAACATGAACACTCAAACAAACATAATGTACTTTGTTTTACAACGCTCGTTTTAGCACAAGCTACACACTGCTATTTTGCTATTGCCAACACAAAAAAAAGTTTCTTTTCTCTTGTGTGTATGTGTGTGTTTGTGCAAAGGAACAACGAGTAATTCTGGCGAACTGTTGTGTTCACAGGAATGCGAGCAAAACTCAATTGTTATTATAGTGCTGCTGGCGGTGGTCGCCGAACAAAGACTGGAGCAACTTCTTGACGAGTTTGTTTGACAGTGGGAAAGTAGTTGCAGCGTCGTAGAGTTTTGCGGAAATTTAGGTATTTTTTATGTACGCAGCAGCAGCTGCCCATCTATTTTGTTAGGAGCAGCAAGCAAGTATTAATAATGGATGGGGTATTTGATGCAGCCACACGGAGAAAGCAGGCCATTCTCTTGGCTGACCCATGAAAAGGGAAGCTATGCTTTGGCTGCTGGATTGAAAGGAAAAATTGCTCCAACAAGGCTATCGTCCTCTTCACGTCTCCTTGAAAAGTGTCATGCTTTCTGTCTAATTTCAGGGAAGACCACTTTCTCTAACTTATGAGGCGGTTGATGCTGGTGGCTTGGAAGATTTTTGAAGGAAGTAGAGACCACACCAGCCACAGTAAATAACGCACAATAGAAGCAAGACACGAGGAAATAGACGAGAGAATCGGAAATTATTTTTAGTGTTTGTCCTACGACTAGTTTGAGTTGGTTTCATTTTGAAAATGGTTAATAATTGATATTAATACAAAACAACAAACGAGCAAGAACATGTATAATGAAGAAACTGGAAGAAACAGTGTAGTTCGTGATTAATAATGGAGTGGAGTACAGTCAATAGAACATTTGTGATAATGATAACGATAAAGCACATTCACGAGTAAAATTCCGAGGAACTCGATACTGTGTCGGGCTTGGGCTTATTAAACTGGTTAAGCTGTAGGCTGGAATTTTGGGCAACTATTTTACTGGCAAAATTTGTTATACTCAATGTGCACTCACGTATAGAGATGTCTCTGACTTGTGCTACTCGTAAGCATTATTAGCCATTAAATTTAAACGACAACGATGTTTCATAACAGCAGAAATGTGACACGCTTAACAATAGAGCTTATTTTTCTGCAAAACTCCCGTCGGCAAAGGTTATTTTATTTTTACGAACAACGGAAGAACGTGTGCTTGTAAAATGAATGTGGAACGTTGCTGTTTAAAAAATTACAACGGAAGACACACAAGAATTATCCGGAAAAATAATGCCCACGGAGCAAAAAGTTAAGTCAAAATAATGGCTACTCAGAAGCCTTTGTCCATTCCATGTTCTGTTCTCGAAAGAGATTACAACATGGCAAAAAGGTTTACTGTGACAGGAAAGCCAAACCACGGCATAACACTCACGAACACACCAATCCAACTTAACCAGTTTCTCGGATCTCCAGACAAGACTAAATAGCCGATGGTGAATCTTGAACAGAAGCAAACATCCAACGATGACAAAAAAATTGATAAAGTAGACTTCGTTCTAAAAAATGTTGATGTATGAGGATGACAATCGACCAAATAGGTTATCTGTGGGGAAACATGTCAGAGCTATAATTCTTCTTTGTTTATACTTTTTACTGTGCACTCCTGGTCGAATTGGATGAAGTGAACACTAACCGACACAAACTGTATCCGTCTCAGATAATCGGGTTGGGATAGATTTCCACAGCTAAAGTAAAAGTCGATGGTACTACTACTACAGCAACAACCAGGAGTCAGCGATCCAAATAAATGGGCACATATGTTTTTTGTAGGCTCAGCAGTAAGAACTTATATTGTGGTTTGGCTTTATGGCCACTGCTTTTGACAAATAATGTAAATTTTTCTGCCGCTGGCCACACTACTTTATTTATGTTTTGTTTCCAAGAATAAACAAGTGTATCAAGCAGATACGTGTATGGCGATGACGATAATAGTTTTTGAAAAGTTTTACAATTATCTGCCGAGATATAGTTTACTTTTACTTTATGTCGCTTACTCAAGTCCTCTGGACACTAATTTACTTTTAGAAAATATTTAAACAATGATTTCTCAATACTTGTAATAAATTGCAAATATGTAGAAACTCCCGACTATTTATAACCGCACGTATGTGTGTTGTCATCACAACTATTGATTTATGTACTTCGATTTCTCCTCTTCCCAAGCACTACTAGTTGACCTTCCCTTTCTCTCAACTTTTCGCACACTTTTCAACAACTTGTCAAGCACAAAAAGTTACACCGTCCAACGGAAGAAAAAGCCTTTCACCCTAAAGTCAACCTCTCAAAGAGGATAAAAGAGTAAATAAACACTACCACATATACAACGGCCTTTCCTATGACTATGATGACGTCGAGTATGATGGAAAGTTTATCAAATCTCTCAACTTGTTTCTCTTCTAACCCCGCTGCTATATACTGTTTTTGTTGCAAGTCTAGTGTTTGTCACAAATACGGAGCAACCCGTAAAAATGAAGAATTGCGTACAATCGTAGCATCAAGTGAGCTTGACGATGCTAACCACATGCCCTTTTATAAGGAGAAAAGGAAAAGACGCTACGAACACCGCGTGAGAGAAGAGAGTCAAGTAACAGTGCACCTATTTTTGTACTACCGCAAACAGCCACTTATATCTATGTCGCGCGCAAACACACACACACACACGCAGCCAAAGACCAAAAGGGAACTGAAAATGCAAGACAGTTATGGTTAGAGTTGCAGTAGGCACATTCAGAAGTACGGGAAAAGGTTTATGAATAAGTTGTAATCTTTTTGCTTAGCCTACGCTGCTGCTACTAAAGCGTTCTTCAAACAATACCAACTATCCAACATACCAGCATGGTGTGTACATACACAAAATAGAACCCATTATACACTCACAACTATCCGAGTATCAAAAAAGAAGAAAATAAATATCCTGCCATTCCATTAGACATTACGGGAAACACAAACGTAATGGGGAAAATAACACACACACACAATACCTTTGCCATTTTGTGCAGCAGCAGTGGATGGGTAAGTAGATAGTTCTTCATAATAAAATGCTTCTCTGCTACTTTTTCATTTTCTCTGTCTCTCTCCGTCGCTTCCTGTATTCTATTTCTTGGTTTGCCCTGTCATGCTTTCTTCTTTGGAAGAAAGTGTTTTTTTCTTCTTTTAAGTTATTTTGTTAGAGTTGGAATAGTGTTCGATTAATCACATGCTTATGCTTTCTTAAAAACAGAATAGGTAGGTGGTATACAGTACAGTTGAATGAAACTACGAGACTACAAAACGGGGTTTTGGAGTTGTAGTAGTCAGTCAACGAGAAAATGGAACAAGGCGCCATATGCTCTCTAAAACTGTGCAATTCGTTGTAGAATGATGCATACATTATGCACGTGCTCTGCGCCCCTTTTTCTTCGTCTTTTTAAGAACCAAAACGACCAAATATAACGTCTAAAGTTGCAAAAAATGAAAATACAACACCAATGTGAAAGCAAGAGTTGGTTGAATTGGCTTAGAAGACTGTAAAAATAGTCGAATGTGTACTGTAAACGGGATTTTCGATTAGGAGGTTCGCTGAAATATTTAATGGTACAATAATGGTAAATGGCAGATAATTTTTTGGTTTGGCTGTGAGACACGGTATCTGGAATGGTAGGGTATATATGAACCGTATTATTTTGGAAAAAGAGGAGGGGATACGCCATGCGAGTGGAAAAAAGTTTACTCGGCCAGGTTGAAAAGTATTGCAATTTTTATTTAATGGGAATTTTGGAAAAAGAGGAGGGGATACGCCATGCGAGTGGAAAAAAGTTTACTCGGCCAGGTTGAAAAGTATTGTAATTTTTATTTAATGGGGAACACTGTCGCCGTAGTCATGACAGGGTAGCTATAGAATACATGCAACTCGCCTTTAACAAACGTGTTTGGTAGCTATAGGTTTGCTGTTTATTATTGTCAGAATAGAAATTGAGAGAAGACCTCACATAATCATAGGAGCTCGTTAAATCGTAGGGCAGAATATGAAATAAAGAATATTTTATAATAATTTAATGTAAGTTTTTTTAGGAATGTTGTTTTTAAATTTGTCTTGTTTAGTGTAAGTAGTCATTCGCGTACAAACTAAGATTAGTAATGTCATTTTCTGTTTATTACTATACAAAACTTCAAAACACTTTTACACTGCAGATGTGTTACGCTCCGATTTGTAAAAAATTTTTTTACAGAAAGCCGACTTTCAAACTAAATTACTATGACATTTCGCTGAATATAATGGTTGTATTGTATTAGAGGCAAAATTTAACTTATTCAATAAAAAACATGAATATGTTCGAAAATTGCTTACTTGGCAGTTATTTTAGAAAGGTTTACATATCCATTGGGATGATGATTTAGATTACGAAACTGATGTTTGCGATAAAAATCCTTTCGAATCGTTTCGAAAAGTTCTTAAATACAATTGCTTTATAACTAAGCGTTAGCATAAGAATAGAAATATTTTATTTTCTGACCATATAATTTTTTGATTTCAAGGGCCACACTGAAATTGTGACAACATATCTACCAATACAAAATAGCATTTACTCTATAATCACATCAATTCCATGAACAAGATCAGATCACAAACATGATAAAAATTGATATAATGCTTATTGTTTTGTGGCCCATAAAAGGGATTTTTCAGTTTTCTATTTCAATATTAAACCATGCGATGGCTGAAGATGGGCTATCCTGCAGATTTAAATATCTTTTAATATTGGTGTAACATTCAACTGAGAATATTTTTGATTTGTGCACAACTTCTTATATTTGATATTTTTCAACTTACGCTTTACATGTTGCACACGTCCTCTTTTGTAAACTTCTTTTGATTTTTATGTTCATGGTTGATACCATCGTTTTGGTCGTTATGCGATAAAACGACGCGGGAATAGTGATATGCTTGCAGTAGCCAGGAGCTTTTGAATTTGAAAACCTATTTCTTTTTGTAAGGAAAATGTAATGACTTTTCTAACGATCAATTTTTTTTGCCAGTAGTACTTATTACTGCCATTCGAAGGGACATGTGCGATAAGAAATACCAAAAAGTTTACAACAAGGGAACCAGGAAGGTGCTTTCTTTTTATGAACTTTCCTGATGTTGTCTTTTAATGATCACTCTATAATTCTTACATTGTTCAGTTTGCTTTCCACTTTTTGGCAAATAGTCAGCTAAACTATTTTTACTCTGTCATATCATTTCATACTAATTACCCAGTAGTGAGCCATTTTTACTGAACGGCGAAGCAAAATACTCACTGACTGGGCACTATTTGCACTGCTACATTATTTCTCCAGGGAAGAAAGTGTGTCAGAAAATGTAAAAAAATTAGATTCGTTCTTGAGATTGCTCAGATGTGTACTCCTTTAACCTGGAAGTTTCGTTTTATCCGGAAGTAAGCTCCACTGGCAGAGACATACCCAATCTGTGTACGTGCGCTAACACTCCACCATACGGGTAACATTCTCTGTTCTCCTTGTGATGCACTTGCACTGTGACGTAAAACCCCGAATACAAAATGTTCTACTTAAAGCTCAAGAAATGGCGTGGAATTATTTATTTGACTATGCATGTCCTGTCCAGTGTGTGTTTTCCTTTGAAAGTCTGAGCTTCGTGTACAGTATTGCAAAGTAGGACAAGTGTCACGTAACTTAAAGCTCAAGAAATGGCGTGGAATTATTTATTTGACTATGCATGTCCTGTCCAGTGTGTGTTTTCCTTTGAAAGTCTGAGCTTCGTGTACAGTATTGCAAGTAGGACAAGTGTCATGTTTAAATAGTTGTCGGTTCAAATTTATAGCGGTTTGTAGTCGGGTAGAACATAAAATATAACATTATGCATGCACATCGAAACATGTCATTTACTCGGAATGTTGTTTCAGTGTGTTGGGTATTTTTGTTCAGTAAAGTCACTATCAAACAGATTGCCGTTGAGAAATAATGAATAGTTGTAAATACCGGCCTATTTTACGATGCTGTAATTTTCCAAATAGCATGCAGTGTGTAAGATATTAACGCCAATGGATTGAAAATATACATGAAAACGGTTACTTCAAGGAGAACTAGTGGTAGGGCGTTATTAAACAGCTATTGGAAGGCATGAATATTCCGATTTGCTTTATTATGTATCCTGGACAGTGAAAACATTTCATGCTCCAATCCAATGGTTTTGTTTGAGGGAAGTCCTCAAAATAACACGAAATGACTGTTTTTGTCTTTACGGAATTAAAACTTTCAGGCATTCCACTGGAAGAATTTAATTTTCAACGAATGCAATATTTGCAATGTTCAGGATATTTAATTAACTTTTCGAAGACTAAGAAAAACGTAAAGTTAATAGAGACTGTTTAACACATAAGTAGAACAGCAAAAACATTGGAAAATTTCTATTGTGTGCGCAAAGATCATTATAGATGGATTTGATTCCAACCTTATTATTATGAAATCATGAGCTTGACATTGACTTCGTTACCTAGTGCAGTGTGGTAGCAAAACGTATCGATCGTATCATTAATTCATGTCCACCTTCATTTCAACAACATGCATCGTCAGTTAACGGCATTCTAGAAACGTTTTGTGATACCAACCCTGCAAGCGTCATTGCCATAAAGAAGATCGAAGCATTATGTTATATGCTGAAAGGTGGCTATATTTTTTTCTGTTCGGTAGCTACCATGGTGTCTACCTAATTTTAAAATTCGTTAGAACATTTTGATGCTTTGAATTTTTGAAAATTTTCAATGCACACACCGATTTTTGCAGGCATGCACATAAAAGAAAGTTCAAGTTCATATCAACTTGTGGATACAATTAGCAAGTAACAGATAGCGATGGAGCAAGAAGGGATTATTAAAAGAACACAAACCTTTCCGAGCTTTTTCAAAATTCGAAATGCAATCAAAACGGCAATGTCAACCAGGGATGCTTCATTTCGGGTTTTCGCTACTGTTATCGGTATAAAAATGGGGAATTTTTCATAGCTACATACGTTGCTATGAACTTTGTTTATGAGTATGCGTGCAAAAAATTGGTGTGTTTATAAGGTCATCTGCTGAAAGCTTTCTTTTTGTTTCTGCACGGCAGGTTTTGGAGTAGACAGCTCTCCCCTTCTATTGAACCCGAGAAGAATATATAAACTCTAAATGTCCACATGTTACGTTAGTTTTCCAGTAAAGTGAAATCAATGGTATTTTCTTTTAGAATATCTTGAATGTAAACATAGCAAACTCTAATTTAATAGGTTTGTCCACGCCAAATATACAGTACCAGAAAACATTGCAACTGATAAACTCTTCTACTGACAATGTTCACTACCAAATATTTAAGCTATGCAAATGTGACAATGTGGAAAATTACACATGTGAACATAGGTACACATATAATGATACATAATTGACAAGATCGTTATAGATCGGTTTATTTTTTCCTTGAATAATCCAACAGGATAGGTAGTGCCACTACACTAACTAAAATTTTATGTTTTAAAGAGTTTAATGCTTTAATAAACACTTCAATAGACATTTACATTAGACATAGGTATACATTAAACGTTTTAATTTAGCCCATTTTATTTTTAATTATGAAACTTAAATAAATCATCGAAATATTGTAAGCATGTGAGATGGAAACAAATTCTTATAAATGCCAAAGAGACAATTTAGTGTTTAATATGGTTTATGTTTTAAAACCGACCGCTTATATTTATCATCGTGAAGAAAGGACGGTACGAGATAGGGTACTGAAAAATCTAAAGGCAGGGAATAGGTTGACACATGAAATTTTGAAGGAATCCTTACAATTTCACTAGAAAAATGTGTACTGCCGGATGTTCACACAGGAAAAATGAGAACTTCAAAAGGCATCCTCTATCCAGTCATGCCAAAAATTTGACAGTTTCCAGAAACCTTCCATTATGATGAGGTTTTGGAGTCCTGCACGAAGACAGACTGAACACTTTGACACAATGTGAAAGGCAGTACCGTCTCAAAATTTAATTACGTTGGCATTTGTAGTTTTGTAGTCGCCTCACGCATCACAGTGGGAAATTTTTTGGCAGAAATTCTTTAGACTTAACCATTTTTCTTTCAAATAAATTTTGTACAAATACCTATTTAATGCATTGGCAAGCGTACGCATACTATAAATAACATAGTAAACAGTTCTTAATATTAACATAGCGTAGAAACCTAGCTGTCAAACATTCAGAATAAAATATCAAACCGTTTTGGTTTACACAGCACGCATGCAATCAACATGCTTTAAAAGGCTTAAATTTTTGTTTTTATACGAATCTATGCGAGAAGAATTTGTAATGAAGTTTAACGCATAGCTCGTCCATTAATACCTACACATCTTTTAAAATTAGAGAGAAAATTCTTAGGTTTTTTGTATGCTAGTAAGAGATAGAAAAAGATTGATTTTCTCTAGTGAGGTTATATCTATGACTGTATACGGGTCGTAGAATAGTACCATGATTTTGGATGGTGGGGAACCATTTGGGGCATTGTGATACATTTCGTACTGCAACTGGTAATGAAAGTACTTGGAGAAAGCACAGTAGAGACGTTGAATGGCAGCACCAAGCATATACCAGCGGAACGCCAGGCAGAGCCACCGCACTGCTCACTCCTCTGTTGGCTGTTTCTTTCTTTTTCTCTTTGTTGTTGCTCTAGTCACTTGACTTTTCTCCAGTAGTTGTCGGCTCTGCTCATTATATCTTTGTTCATGTTTCGATCGTTTCTATAGTTTACGCTTACGTTTGATGTGTGTACCTAGTTAACCATGGAAATGAAATAAACAGGAATGGAGATAAATTCAAACCAAACTAGTACTATTCTCCATGTGTTAATGTAAGGTTTATTTGACGTGAATAAATGCCTGAGGTGGCATTATGAATTTAATTACACAATGCTATGTCGTATTAGTTATCTATATATTTTACTGCTATTTACTATTGTATATGTAAGAAATTGTCATGAATGTTTCATTTTGTATGAGCGGGCCATTATGAAAACCGCTCGTAATTTAGTATTTTAGGCTGTGCTGTGGAATGCACTTTACTGTTTCTAGCACATTCCGACAGCCAGTGCTATATTGTAATTTTTGTCCGTTAAATATATTTTTGAGTTGCGAGTTGCGTTCATGGTGTACTTAGCGCAGCCTCGATTGCATTGCACTACTTCTGTTTTAGAGAGTAGAGAGTAAGACTTTTCGAGATAGATTTTTTGTCGAGCTACAATTAGGAAAAACTGTTAATTCTAATTGTAGTGTCCATTGTTAATTGTAATTAACCAAGTTGTTGAAATAAAGAGTTGTTGTAAGTCTAACAATTGTGCCCGTAATTAGGAATTTCGGAAGGGTTAGCATTCACCGTTACTCGTCATCTTATTTAAGCCAACTTCATATTAACTAACTGAACCTTTAATCAGGCTTGTGAAACGAACAAGTAGAATCTTCTGAACAATACCAGCGGAGCATAATTTTCATAGGGAAATTTAGGCCCAACCGCTACAGTATATATAGACTTGAACATATTATGCTAGTCAAGTCTACTGGAGTCTATCTACGCATTTTTGCGGTTTTTGAACATTTTTAAATAAAGCACTCAAACTTTATAAATTGAATTTGTATTTAACTCATGAAGTTGAATTTAGAAGGTGTTATTACTTACATTAAATATACTACAAGTCTGCTAGAAATATTTAATTAAATATAGTTGCTAAAATTTAAACCTATTAACTTAACATAGTCTAATTGTTGCAGACCTAATAACAATAAATGCTCAAAATACTCAGCTAACATCGACTTTTAGAGATATGACACAAGTAGCGTTTTAAGATGGCACTATTTCTTTATAATTCTGCGTACGGTAATTATACGGTATACATATACGGTATGCAATACTAGAATTTTAATTTTAAAATGGGATAAATAGTTTGTTTTATGCCAGCAAAACAAAATATTGCAAGAAAATACACTACTAAATACATAAGTACCTTTGAAGACAAAAACCCACATTAAAAACATATTTATAGGAAGACTATTTTACAGCACATATTGTATTTACAGATAGATTATTTGGTTTCAGAGAAACGCAAACGTGTGGTTCAAATACTTTCTCTAAAAGCTACGATATGCAATATAACAAAGCTATTAAAACAACCAGATGGTTCTTGAACAGGCATGAAAAAAATATCTGAAAGAATTTTGTTTACCGAACAGAATTTTATTTCTAAGAAAAGAAATCTTTTTAACTTTCCGAATCCTTATAATTTGTTGCATCTCTCCTATTAATTTTAGTGAAATGGTAGAATGTAAAAAAAGATTTTAAAGAAAAATAAGTACACAACGGTAGAAGAGCTTCAAGTAAAAGTAGTTGTATATATCACATCTGTCCCTCGACAAATGAAAATAACCCAAACAACTTTTGAGTTAAAGTAGAAATTTTGTGCGTGAAATAAGAAACATTGTAAATTACAGTCTGTAATAAACTTTAGTAAAGTCTAGAGTACACGAAATGCCGTCTATGGCGCCAATTTAGAATTATGCTAATAGCCCTAGTTTTTCCGAGTCAGTTGGCAAAATTGCCCTCTCAAAAAGAGGTCAGGGTCCCTGACTCAGGGACCGAATTATTTAAAAAACGATTTTTCGGCCCCCAGATGGCGCCATTTTGAAATATGCTTTTTGGGATTGTTTGATTGTCTCAAACGGAGCTCAGGAACCGAAGTTAGGAAGTGTTCTGCCACCGAGTCGCGCTTTTGTATGGCACCATTTTGAAACATGGCGTAGTCCAAGCTATTACGAGTCGTTTGGAAAAAAATCCCGTCTCAAACGAAACTATGTGGCCGAAGTTATTAAGAAAAGTTGTTTGTATAATATAGCATATAATAACAACCATCACTGAAATGCAATACAACTGACAACAGCAACCACTGAAGTCAAAAATAGCGGTAATGTAATATGAATGATTGCGTTCACTTTCCACGTGCAATGCGACGGACAATATCAACAACGATCGCCAAAGGAGTGTGGTAAAAGTAGTAGTAGTAGTTAGTAGTAGTAGTAGGTAAATTGGTGATGCCCTGCCACATGAGGTTAGTGTGGCACACGCCGAGTAAAATGATATACACTTCTCTTTCCTCTTTTATCCGTATTTACTAAAATTCCGCGTAGTATTCCATACCTTACTTGAAGTGTCAGCGTTGCCACAACGAATAGTGTCACGAAAGATTATGTACCGTACTCGTACACATGTAAACATAACTGAAAATATATGGCGTTAGATAAAAGATGTGCCGCTATTTTAAGTATTGACTCAGCCAGATACACAAATCAAGCATGCACATAAACATGAGTATTCTAACAATCCCAAAAAGCAAACGCTGCCTGTTTCATTAGACCAAATTTTATGGTTTAGTGAACATTCAGCAAAACTTTTCACATGCAGCAAAACTCAAGAATTAATGCATTTTGAATCCGTAAAGAGATTTCACCTTCTTATTACTCTTAGGTAGAAACTCCTCTAATTACATTACGACTAGCTAGAAGTAGCTAGGCTAAATGAATGTATTTATGTCATATGCGAATTTCCTCAAACCGCTATTTTCTACATAGTGTAGTGGAAAATTTGGGATGGCTTCAATAAATTATTTTGAATCAACAAAAGATAAAGTATGCCAATCCATGTTCCTGTTTCATATGAACGATAAGATGGGGAGAGTCGTGTATTGAAAGAGTTCCAACAAAAAAACTTCAAAAGGCCTATCTTTCGTAAGTAGAGTTTGAAATCTCCAGTATTCACGATGCAATTGAGTAAGTGTATATCAAAGCATCCATTGTTCGGATTTTTTTTCGATTTGGCTGGAATTTTGTACGCGGTTAGAACATCACTTTATATGTAGGTTCCCAAAAAATTTCCTCCCAAAATTAATCTCTTTGGCAGATATGAGCAAGAAGACGGTAAACATATATTCCCCATTTTCTACTACGTCAAGTGTTTTCTTCAGATTTTGAAAAAAAAAATTTGGTGCCAAAACGCGTTTTTCAAAATAATTAAAAAACAAAGCTTTGTATTGAAAAACTAACAACAGATTCGGATTCTTAAGTTACAAATAAATGCATATGAATATGTCATGGCATTGCACATTTTAACATATGTTAAACTTTGACCGAAAATTAAAAAACCTTCTTAACTCATAAAATCTTTATTGTTTTGAAATTCTAACACCTCCATCGTGTTCTTGGTAAAAAACTACATAATGTGATTTGTTTTATTTTAAGTGCAATTGACAAAATTGATAGTTCGTCTGATATTCCGGCCAAAAAGAAGGTTTTTAAAAATGTCTATTACACATTACACATAATGTCTATAATGTCTTTATCACGTATTTCATTGGATTTTTTTATTTTTGCCCCGGGTTGAGAATATTTTCCGCTATACACACTCAAATATAT
>JAHZNB010006619.1:0-50839 GCA_027744295.1 Callyntrura guangdongensis
ATTATACTCTTATGATACATACCATCGTATCATAGGGAGGATGGAAGACAAACGGACTCAGATACGAATATACACAAAGCACACACGCACACACACACACCACGATATCAGTACACTTAACTATCTTGCTGGCAGGGTTTGTAAGGAGAGTATAAAAACGTGTTTACTCTGCTACTGAGGGAATTTTCTATTCTGTCAGAAGGAGAAAGAGAGAGTGAAAGAGTTTTCCAATGTCCCTTGTTTTTTCAGTTTTACTACCAAATGCTGCGCTTCTGCTGCTGTTCACTGTTTCTCTTATGACAGAGCAAATGTGTGTGTTGGTTGGTTGGTTGAGCTAAAACTTTAGCTCACTACTTTTTTCCCGTTGCTTGCTACTGTGCCACGATGGATGCTACTTTTCTGCAAAAAATACAGCCACATACACACACATGGCTAAAACGTTCAATGTGCCTTTAGAGAGAGAGAGAGAGAGTTTTCATTTTTTAGCTAGATTGAAGTGCTCCGCCATAAGAAATAGGATATTTTTTGGTGTCTGTATATGTGTGCATGTGCACGTCTGTATATTGCAAAAGAAGAGAAAACAAGTAAGAATTGAGTGGAGAGAGAAGAGAAGAAAAGCAGTAAAAATGTTTTCCGTAGACCCTTTCTCTCTCTCTCGCCTGCCCGTTTTCTCTGTATTCTTAGGTTGCTTCTTACTTGCTTTCTAGCTTCGTGTCAGTTTTCCCTATTTACTTTCCTTTTCTTTGCTGCTGACATAGAGATATAAAAATAGCGCCGCAGCTGCCATTGATGCAGAGAGTGAGTGAGCGAGGGAGAGAGAGAGGCTACAATTCTCTTTTCTCCTCTAGCTCCTGGAATCGTTTCAAGTTACTTGCTTACTTGCTAACATTTTTGCTTACTTTTCTTTCCTATTTCGCGTGTCGTCTTAAAAATGACCTAACACACGACTTGCCAGAGAAAATGCTTCCTCCTTCCGTGCCTTTCTCTGCACACACTGGGATGAAAACGGATAATATGTCGTGGATGTGTGTCTATCCACCTATATCATATTATGTGCTTGTTTGGGTCCATTCTTTGGATGAGATTTTCTCCTTTTCATTCTCCTCCCCATCCCCCTTTTCTTCTATTCTCGCTAACAGCACGTGATATACCAGATTATTTGTTTTGCACACATTCCTTCCTATTTCCATACAGGCTCACTATTTATTTCTTCTTCCTTCCTTTCTTCTCTCTACATGCACTACATAGCACTCACTCACCTACTCTCTTTTTCCCCACATTCGCACCAACAATATATATGTGTGTACTTGCGTCACATTGCGATAAATACTTGTATGAAACACACACCAGCCAACTCACACATATGCATACTTCCACATTCCTCGCCAGCTTATCCGTTTTTGAACCTGACAATATCTCCACAATTTTGTGGGAAATGGGAACAACATTACCATTATTACCATTACCACTGCACTGAGTATTTTATTGTTTGGGGTACATCGGCAAAGGACACACATCCTTTGCATCATCACATTTTATTGTACCCTTCCACTTGTGTACTTATCTAAATTTTCATTTTTATGCCTGTCACTTCACCATATTTGTGTGGCTCGATAAATAGTAAAGGGCGACGCTTCGGTTTGGATTTCATCATTTAAACATTCTTAAGAAGAAAGCAATTCTGTCCCGGCCTGTCATCTTCACGACTCTTCTGGCTTTTCAGTGAGAAATATGCAATCCTTCTTAAGGTTACATGTTTCTAGCTGATAGCGTAAATCCCGTGGTCTCGCTCGCTTATCGCAGCAAGAATAGTGCAAAACCAGCCAGCTCACAGGAATGTTTACGAGTACAAATGTTCTCTTATCTTATATAAAGTTTGTTTTTTCCTCTCATCCTATACCACACCACTTGTAAGTATAAAAGAAAATTTTATTTGCATCGTTTTCGGTTTAAAGGTTTTGTATTTTTATGTTAAATGACAGAAAAGTAGGTACTGGGGATTCTTGAGACGGCGAATACAAGAACACCGGTGTCGGTGTACACTGCGGTTTATACAAATAAATTGGAAACTCACGAACCGTCATAACAAGTGCCACCACTTATTTACACAAAGAGTGCCACATGTTCGCGGATTTGCGTTATTACGAAAGAACGCCTTGTGACTATTACCTCATCAATAAGTAGATTTTTGGTTAGAAAAGACCCCTCGAGTTTTCAATTTTGACTGGATTTTTGATAATATTACAAAACGTGTTCAAAGTTTATAAAAATTTGACAAGCATTTCAAATTTGATATTACATTTTTCACAAGATCAAACTTGTGTAATATATTAGGTCACAACTGCCGATTGGAATTTTTTTATTACTTTTAAATCAAAAAGTTTTCTGCGCCGTGCCAAAATTCCCATCTGTTTTGTCGTCTCTGTATGCCCCCTCCCCTCCCTCATTTTTCCCGTGTTTCCCGACAATTCCCAATTTTTTTCAACAAGCATTTTACAAATTCTTTGTACAACAAAGTAATCGATTCCAACTGAAAATCAAATTAATCATTCCGCTACTCTACATTCATAAGCATCATAAATCCCCATTTTCCCAACCATCACTCGAGATCCCAATGGACCCGTTTTCCAGTTTTTGTGGTTTTTTTTCTTTACTAGTCAAACTCTGATTCTTTCTCTCTTTCCTGAAACGAAAACAGGGCTATTGTTTCACCCCAGCCTTCCCTTTATTTCCGCTTCGCTGCTTCTATACATTTTGTCAAATGCGCGGCAACTTTCTTCTTTTGTTGGTTTACCATTATTCCTACCTCCTTTGTTTCTCCTTCTGCCTGTTTCTCCCCTCGTTCAATATTTTCTCCTCTTACCTGCTCCCACATTCTTAATACTTGATTCACAATGAAAATATTACATTTCTATCTTTCGCACATTATCGTCATCCTCCCACTCATCCTCCAGCACAACCTGAAGAGAAAACTGTCGAATCCAATAGGATGACCATCATATTGCCTGTATTTATTGCAGCACAACCTGCTGAAATTGTACACTTGCTTGTATTACGACAACTGCTGTTCTGTAAACATTGCCCTTTTTTGTGCCAGAATGCTGGAAACCTTGGATTATGTTCCTTTTGCATTATAGATACGTATGATGGTATACTCACCAACATTTCTCTACATTTCTCCCAACCGATTATATACGACATTTTGTGTTTGGATGGAGAAAAAGAGAGCACTTTTATGCTCTCTATTTACCTTCTCGTCTATTATTACTATTATCATCGTATAATACAACATTGTAAAAGCAACTTCCCAGTTATCCTCCCATTGCATTATCATCACCGTCGTCGTCCTTCTGTGTAGCCCAAGTTTGTGTTATGAAAAGAGACCAAGTTGGAGGCGTACGAAGCCTTTGTGTGTTTTTATGATTTCCGGAAAAGACCAACCGTACTTCCATCCACACATAAAACGATACATGTCTGCTTTCATGCCGTAATATAAAAAAACGGACTCTTTCTTCTCTGCTGCTGCTGCTGCTGTTTCTGCTACCTCTCTGCCCCTGTACAAGCCCCCTTTACGTTAGGGAGATGCTGTGGGTAGGTAGGTCCATTTTTCCAGGAAAGAGGACTCCGTCGAAAAAGAGAATGGCAGGGAGAAAGAAATGGAAAAGGCCTCGCTGTTGAAAGGGATCTGCCAGAGGTAATAATATTACACGGACCAAATAAAGAATGATGATACAAATGAATTCTGACAGTAGTAAATTGCAAAGTCTCGAACAAAGTTAAAAAGAAAGGAAAAGACGGAAGATGATGAGTCAGATATGAAAGTTTGAGGAAAGAAGAGAAACTAGCTTCTTTGTGCCTACACGTCTCGCTGTATCCGTTTTCGAGGGCATTCATCACAGTCAAAAAGGGATATTAGATGCATGTTCTTGTTGATTATTTGCTAATGCGTCTGTACAACAACCAACAGGGAAGGGAGCAGAAAACGTGGCCTTTTCTGGCTTTCCAACTTGAGCAACATTCACCACTGCTCGGTGGTGTTTGTGAGTTGGGAAGATGTTGACGATAACGGTGAGGATGATGATGATGATGATAACGATGATGTGTACAACGTGAACATTTCCGTGATTGGCGTTTTTTTTTACCCTGGTATACATACAATTCTTGCAAGTTTTCTTTTCCCCACCACTAAATTAACGTGCATTTCCGGTTCCCACTACATGTGGAGAGAGAAGGTCGTACAGTGAAAGAGGCTATTGGCTTAAATTTTATAACATTTTCAGCAAGTTTACTTCCTTAAATCGTTTCAATAGAAATACCGAGTGCACGTTCCCATTCCCAGCCAGTTTATTACCTATGCTAATAGCCGTGACACAAAATCGGGTGACAGCACACTCAAAAGCGGAGTGTTCTTTTGTGTTACAATCTCAAATCAGAGGTTGCTCTAGCGTGTACCGGGTTATAAAAAAAGGAAGGGGAACTTGCGAAAAGCTCTGCTGTTTGCAACTGAGAATAATATGACATTTTACACTTTTGTTCATTGTTGCCTGTCAGAGAGGGTATAATTTTACGGTTGGTTGCGTCCTCATAATCATCAGCTTGATTACACGTACCAGTAAGCAAGGATGATGATGACGATGATGATGATGGTGATGAGAAAATCTTAGTGAAATCCATTAGCCGGATGAAACATTTGAACCTTTTCATAAAAGGGTCTCTGATCAGATATGAAGGCGTGAAGTGTGTATTTTTAGTATAGACACATGCCTACCTAAACACGGATAACAAACAGATAAAGACAGAGAGAGGGAGAGAACGAGAAGCAGTATCCGCAGAGTGAGTTTTGTAGAAAAATGAATGTTCTGCGGGTAAATGGAAAAATGGCTAGGACAATCGTTTTGAGCACTCCAAGTGATAATAGACGTAGGTAGGTGCTTATTCCATTCAAAATGAGTGTTACTACGTACCAAATATACTTTAGCATTACTGGAAAGTAACATCCGTTCTTTCCATTATCAAACGCAAATGTACCAGCAGGAAGGAAGCACGATGATGATGATGACGGTGATTGAGATTCTGTGATGTTGACGTGGAAGATTCGCTATTACTCTCTGCTTCTTTCCCATTTTCTCTCGGAAAATAATAAATCCAGATCTGGATTATGACGCTAGATATTTGATTGAAACAACATGTTATCTCCACGCACGCATATTTCTTTGAAAAGATATTTTGGAATATATTTGCATATTTATATTTTATATTTGTACCTTTTTTATCGCTCTGTCTGTTTCTCTCTCTCTCTCTCGCTTTCGCTTTCGGTTTCTTTGCCAGATTGAACAAGTGCTGAATTTGTTTTGTTTAACATGAAAGCAAAATGTAAACCTGATTGAGCATTTGATTACATTTGTTTTTGAGTAGCGAACATATTTTGCAACCTTTGCCCTTTTTTAGGTGGCGCATAGGTGGAAAAAAGGAAACGGATAAAAAGGTTTCCAACAACCGAGATGAAGGAGCTTTAGGTAGGTTGGTAACCAAACACAAAACAGGGAATAAAGACAAAAAGAGAAAGGGAAATAGGCGAAAGAGATTCATCGACTTGGCATCATGAGAAAGAGAGAGGGAGAGAGTAGATTTGATTTTCCTCATCTTCTAGATTCCCGTTACGTTTCTCTCTCTCTCTCTTTCGTTGTTGGTTTCACAGCTTTCCACATATAAATTTGAGCATTGATCCATGTTCTTCTCATGCTTTACTACACAACTCACTCTTTCAAATCGATAATATTCCTTATTTTTCTTTCCAGTGCCTCGTCGTAGAGGCATCAAAGAGGACGACGTTGAAAGATAAAAATTGCTGGAGATATCAAAGGAGTAAGCGAGAGAGAGAGAGAGAGATGCAGAAAAAAATTACACTTAAACTAGAGAGAAATGTGTGGCTGGAAAGATGAAGGGGAAAATAGGAACCCTGACATGAGAAAAAAATACATTGTTGTTTTTGTTCCCGTATTTACCCTCTTGTTAGTCCACTGTATAATAGGAACCAGAGCGAGGTTGTAGCTTGATAGGAGATGTACAAGCTGTTTTTCCTTCGCATCAAATTTTCCGGGATATGTAAGTAGCAGAGTGGCCCGTTTGTGTTTGTTATGCTCTTGTTCCTCTCTCCATCTCTCTCCATCTCTCTTTAGTTGTAATAGTAGAAGAGCGTGTGTGTCTAGTTCCATGTGTGTGTTTACAATAGTTACTGTCTTCTGTTTCAAAGGCGAGATGAGAAGGGTGAAAAAAGCGCAAATGAAAAAAACGGCTAAAATAAAAATGTTGTTGAGGTAACGGCGCCACCACCGTACAAGTGCTGTTCAGGTGTGTGATGGTAATAGTAATTAATAATTCATGGGAGAATGTCATAGTGAATGTTTCAAAAGTGGAAGCTTGTTCACCTGCACCGCGTTTCCAGTCCTGCTCCAATGCACTTGACTACGCAGTTGGACTAACTGATTTTTTTTACTATTTTCTCTCCCCTTATTGACGTACAAAAAAGGAGAGAAAATGAAGAAAGCAAACGGTTTGTTAAGTGGTG
Source organism: Callyntrura guangdongensis (assembly GCA_027744295.1). Lineage (NCBI taxonomy): Eukaryota > Metazoa > Arthropoda > Collembola > Entomobryomorpha > Paronellidae > Callyntrura > Callyntrura guangdongensis. Next base: position 6,569 of record JAHZNB010006619.1, read on the forward strand.
GTGGTTGGTGGGTTGGGATGTAAAAGTAGTCCTGCAAACACAACCACACACAAAGGGCCGAGGACAGTTACGTATGTAACTGTGATGTATACACAATACACACATAACACGTCCTCCTATAAACTTTATCTCGACGATAGTCCAAGATGAACTAGTAGTCGACAAAAAGACGCATGCATACAGGTATAGTTGATGTATGAAATGAAGGGGGCGAGTGAAAGCACTCTTTTTCATATACATGTGTAGAATTCACATAAACAAACGATCTCGTAGTGGCGGTGGCGGTTGTTGTTGTGCTTTGAAAGTAATAATGTATACCACTCATAAAGATGCTCTTATATAAATTAGATTCTTCTGAATACTAACAAGCTAAACAGAAAATTTGTTTGTAGTCATAGTACATCTCGTCGTTGTCGTCGTCTGCTCTTTCTGCCACTGCTGTCTACTCTTTGTTGGCTAGCTTTTTGGCTTGCCATCTCTTTCTCCCTGTCTCGCTCTCCCTCGTACTTCCACTACACATAACATTTATCTTTTGTTGAACAACTTGAAGAGAAAGTGTAGGTTAACTTGAGAAGATAAATGTTTTTCCAGTTGATCAAAATGGGTTACTTTTCTTTCCATCTCCCTCTTTCCTCCTCCCCTCCCTCCTCTCTCTCTCTCCCTCTGTTTTTCCTTCGCAATTTTTTACCCCGTTTTACACTTCCACCTTATACGACCACCACCGCCGCCAGTACAAAACTACAAACCACACACACACACACGTAAGCTTTTGGACTTTTCGAGAGTCAGGTACTCCTTCTTTAAGAGTAAATGAAGTTTCTACATGAGTTTGCACAAAAACTTGTTCTAGAATGTGTGGATGGATGATGGCAAATAAAACGGACAAGATGTACTTTAACAAAGTGAGAGCTAGAGTGGGGGGATGAGAGAGAGAGAGAGAAGAGTGCTACATAACTACAAGAGAGGAGGAGGCGAGTGAGAGAAGTGGAAATCTAAAGAGATATTATTCCGCGGGTGTTGCGACTCTTATTACGACTTCTACCACTCCTGGTGAAAGGGAAGTGTGTTAGTAGTCAATATTCAGAATGCATCCTTCTATTTGTACAGCAGGAGAAGCAGCAGAAGAAGATGAAGCATCAAATTATTGAGAATTGCCTACTTCATTTACGTACATACCTAAACGTACATTTTTCTTGTCGTCTCCGGCACTACACACATACTTCAGGCCCACAGGAAAGATGGAAAACTGGAGAGAAGAGAGAAAGAGTGAGAGAAAAGAGAAAGGGAGAGAAAACAAAGTGCACCAAGCACGTTTGAAGCTGGTTGTGTGTGTGTGTGTGGATTTCTCATTTTTCCCAGCATTTCCACTCCATTTCCTTTTCATCATCAATGGCACTTACTCAAGTTAGTTATTACCATACACGCATTAATGGCAAAACTGAAAAGCAGCGGCAACCACCTCCACCACGCCGCTTATTTTTTGGGTAATTGAATGCAAATTTGATAATGTACATTATCAAATTACCCAGAGCAGCACCAAAGGCAAAGCGATGGGGGGAGGAGAATGTCGGCTGTGAGCAGCAGTAGCCGCAACAACAGCAGACGCTCATTTATTTTTATACCCTTGTTCTTTTGATGTGTAATTACTGAAAGCAAGAAACTAACCGTTTATCAGCGCCCATTTCGTCACTACTTTTGTTTCTTTTTTTTGTTGAGCTTATTGGCAGTCAGGCTGAGAGCTTGTGCTAATATTGTGTGGTGTGGAGATAAATGATCAACACTCAAGCCCTCCATCATCCTCTGATATTCTACCAAGGAGAGATAAAATGCTCAGCTGCGGCTGCTGAGAGGAGTAATAAAACGGCGGAATAATAGGTGGGAAGCCCACAAAAATCCTCTATTTATGCCTGTTTATGTGCCTGTTAATCTTTCAAAGTTGGTATTATTTATAGAGATGTGCTCAGCTGCTGCTGCTGCGGCTCTCACGATTACACGCTTTTTGCTGCTGCCACTTTAAACGATTTTAAATACACTGTGTGTCTGTGCATACACACAAACACGCACGGACACACACACACACACCACCGTAATAAACCAGGGATAATGTGGGCCTTTCCTGTTTTATTGATCCACAAATCCGTTTCGCAATAAAAGCAAGAATTTACTACTGTGTGTGTGGCACTTGCAAGATTTTCCTTGAAATGTGCACATACCAACACACACCTTTACAAAGAGGTGCACATGTGTACTCATCGTTGTTATATTAGCCTTCTCATTTCTTTTTTTCCCCTCTGGGAAACTTGCACTGCAGTCGTATTGTGTGTTATTATTATTATTATTATTACAACTACTTCTACTACTACTTCTACTCACTCACTCCACTCACTTACTTTTTTGCCATGGGCTACGTGGTCGTGAGAGTAAAACGACGAGAACTTGTTTTCCAATATTTTCCACCATTTTTCTTTCCCCTCAAGCACCGTTTTTCTTCAGCTTCGCTTTCGCTTGTTGGCAAGTTGCAAAATACAACGTACAAAAAATTTCTTCGCGCTTCAATGGTTCTTAACTCCTGTAAAGTATTTACCTCAAGTGCCATTTTAGGCAAATTGGTTGATTCGCCTTCACTGAATTTATTTACAGCATACTGTAAGTGGATATGCATATACATTTCGATGTGTGTGGGCTTCCATGTATCACTTTGATACATTGAAGAGAGAGAGAGAGAGAGAGAGAGAGAGTGGAGGGAGGAAATGTGTTTGTAAAAGCGAATGGATTAAGCCCGGTGAAAATTTCCAAGTATCAACTTCATGTGTACTTGAGCAACACGATAATATTCTATTGATGATCTTCATAGCTTTATCCCCCCAAACACACACGCATACACACACACACAAACCACTCACGTTTTTCATCTCTCTCACTAAGAGCTCCGTTATCTCACCTCACTTCACTCACGTACACAAAATTTACTTTGTATAGGCGAGTATTTTATCCCTGATGAAACCCTTACTATTATTACTTTGTTATACACACACAGAGCGATAGTTGGTGCTACCATTGGGGGTGGTACTTCAACCGTTCTGTAGTGTCGATAAAGGCAAAGGCATTGAAAATGGCATAATGTACAACTAGACAAGCTCTTGCGAAAGAAGGAGAGAGAGATAATGTATGGGCTTTCGTTCACGGCAACAACTTTTGTTATGATTGATAGATCTCTCTTGTTTGTATGCTAAAGAATGCAGAGAAAAAGGGAAAAGTAATCCTTTTTTAGAAGAAAAAACGGGAACGACACAAGGGCATTTTTCAAAGCCGAGTGAATTGGCAATTGACTTTGTTCATCCTGTACATTTTTTTACTCTCCCAAAACGATAGAAAGCATCCCAGATTTTACTTTCAAACCCGAAATTCAAGTTGTTACTTCCGTAGATGGTACAAAACACAAGTTTTTTTCTTTCATGATCTCTCTTTTTGTCCAACAGAGGTTCAAGTAGTTGGGAAAAAGATGATGAGCTTTTTTTGTACAAAAAAAGTGTACAGAAGTGCGGTTTAAGGATTCTTTGAGCATACTTTTTTCAAGAGAGCAGAGGAGAGAGAAAGTCTAAAAGGTAGAACAGAGGATGGATCATTATTTGGACTTGTGTGGCGAATTTAAGTAGGATTATGAATGATAAAATATGTCCAAGATTTACAATTTGTAGGACTCAGTTTTTTTGTGTATTTTCGGTGTATCTCAATCTCTTGTTTGTCAAATGAAGGGGGATAGAACGGAAACAGGATAGGGCATTAGCTTCATTACACGCGGTTGTTTTTTCCACGCAAGCAAAGACATGAGAAAAAGCTGTGAGAGTGGGCTCGTTCTTTAATTCTGAACCACTTTCTAGTCACTCACCGTTCTCCATTTTCAGTAAGCAGATTGTCTTCTTATTAGCTGGCATCACTCAAGGATATCTTTCCACTTTCTAAAAAATCTTCATCATTATGTATACATCTTAAAGCACATACGCAAATAACGTAGCCCTCTTTCAAATTGTATTACTTGTATTGCCTTATAGGGATTCTAAATTGTGAACAACAAGCAATATTGCTTTTATGTCGTGCACATTTTCCTGTGCATCCATCCTCCTTACGACGAAACCAACTTGGCGTAAATCTCTCTCCCCACGACAAGCAGCCCAACAGATGGGCAACTTTATTTTGTTTACTTCAGTCGCCTGGTCTTTATCAAGTAGGCTGCTGTTAGCTTTATTAAGAAACCTCTCTCTGTCGGTTTTCTAGTTTATAAGAAATCGTCTTGTACCGTCTTTCTTCAATTAGATGGGATTACCATAGGCTTTCTAAAGTAATCTGTGTACTCAAATTACCTATCTATATATTTTTTTTACCCCGTACTAGTCTCGTTACACCCTCCCTCCTTAAAAAATAATACTACCCGACTATCATTCACTTGCACCCTTCAATCATGCTGGTAGGAAGAAAAAAAGGGTAAATCCCATAAAAATGATTACACACCAATTCCTACTGGTTATTAGTAATAATAATAATAAAAATAATAATAATATGTAGTGGGAGAATGCGTGTGTGCACTGTAATACATGTACCATTCATACAAGCCTGTTGTTAGGATGTTTTATTGGTAACCGGCAAAATACCAAAAGCAATTTTCAACGTTAAAATAAATGTCCGCTATAAAAATGATGTCACGCTGATTAGAAACATGCAACGAAAACATTATTGTCGTCGGTGTAACACACATACACCTACCACCTCTCTCTCTCACACACACACAGGCTCAACATTTGTGTCAAAGTGTACAAAGGACTTATTTGTGTTTGTGTGTGTGCAACGCCCTATCATGTGTTGGTTAGTGAGCATACTTAATTCTAAACCTTATTGGACGACTTCGTGCTTATTGTTAGAGGAATTTAATAAATAAGCCAGTAGAAGTAAACAACATCTAGAGTATTATGATTGTGTGCCAGTGGAAGGATTATTTTAGCTAGACGGCTGCTACAGAGAGACGAAGATAGTTCGTGCGTATCATGTGTAAAAAAAAGCAAAGACAAGAGGTACCCCAAAGAGCTAAAAGAACATTTGAACCTTTTCCCGTTTTCTTTGTCTTTCCCCTTTTCTCTACCAGCAGTCTGCATTCTGTTTGGAAATAATGTGGATTGTACAATCAAAGCAGAATGAAAGCCAGTCAGCCACGTACCCATAGAGGCTCCTTTATGTGGATGCAATGTTGCAGCTGCTGCTACTTCTACTTTTGACTTTTGATACGTTCAGCTCTAGTAGTCTCTGTGTCTGTGCGGAGGGTATACATTCACATTGCCACTTTGTTTGTTAGAGACGTGTACAAACTTGACCATTTCAGAGAGTGGAGCATTTCTCCTGTTTAAAATGTACCATTATCGTCGTCAAACATGATGATGGTGTACGACGGGATGCAGGAAAAGTAAAGAAACCAAAGGGTAGTTTAAAATGAATTTTCCGAGTGCTTCCGTTGCATCTCCTATTGCGAAAGCACATTTCCCTTTTTAAATTAAAATTGACAGGCACAAACAAACAAGCAAATAATGATAATGTTGCCAGCAGAGTTGTGGTGTGGCACGCATATAGTTTCTACGTATCTCGAGCTGCGTACTATATACTCCATACCCATCGGTAGTACTACGGAGTAAACTGATCAATTAGAGGAATGAGTAGCGTGTGCATTAAATTTTGAAAACTGCCAAGTCAACAACATGGGGTACAAGTGATTTGCTCATAATTGACTTTTTCCATAAAAGACTTACTCCTATCAAGTCGAGCTGTAAAAAAATCGGATACTATGTTGAATACGCTGTGATGTTGCTTGCTCTTGTAGTATCTCGTTTCGTTGGCACTTTTTCACTTTTAAAAAATGGACACACGGGGAAAGCGGAAAAGCGTGTGAAGAACTTAAATCACCTGCCAAGATTTGCGTGGATGTACCAGAGAGAAAGAGGAATTTACGAGGAAAAAATGTTTTTCCCGCTAATGTCATTTATTGAAGAGTATTTTAAAAAACTGACATTAAACAAAGAACGTCCTTGTTGAGAGACAGCAGGGGGAAATGGGTTCAAGGAAACGGGAACGTTTTAGTCATATTGTTTACCTTCCCGTGTTTATCTGAAACCTTGAAAAGAAAAATTACTACAAAAAATATGCATATGCACCTTAGGAAAAAAAATTCTAAAGTGTTTTCGAAGCTGCAGGAGAAAAAAAAACACTTTTTTGTGACCGTCAGAGATGCCATTTTTAAGAGAGAAAATGCTTTGGAATTTTCTCTTCCTCTCTCGTCTCGTTTTTTTTGGTTCTCTCTCTTTTTAAAGGGCTTTGCCAAGTTAGCTCGCACAAAGCCCGAGTTTCTTCTCCGTTCCTGGTATTATCTGTACGCACAAAATGTACATACCATTCTGATCTATTTATACATCCCGGCGTCTAATGAAATATAATAAAAAATATATTTTTAACTAGGATCCTTCTAAATATATATATATTATATTATTACATTTTCTCTGTGGCTAGTCCCTTTTTCTTGTATTTTCAGAATAAAGAGACATGAATGTTCTCAGAGAGCAAACACTGCGCACTCGGTTTTCTCGCTTCTCCCGTATTGATTTTCTCATCTGCTACTTACTACTACTACCACACACCACCACTACTACTATTACTACTACTACAAACTCCTACTACCCCGACTTTGTCTACTTTTCTACCACACAGACACACACACTTTTATATATGTCCAGTGCATATAGCCAAATGGGTTATATAGCAACATGCAGACACAGTATGTAAATACAAGCACCTTCCTTGGGCAATATCCTTATCTACATTATGCACATATATTTTCTGGGAAAATATACAAAACAATATCATTTTGGCGATGGATACCCTCAAGTAAGCGAGCACGTTATCAAACTTTCTTTTCTTTTTTTCTCTCTCTCTCTTTCCTGAAAGAAAACAGGAGAATGAGAGCTAGTGTGCATTGGGCATACTCTCGTGTTGCCCATGCAAAAGTGCCGTAGTTGGAATTTGGATAACTATCTCAAGTATAAATTATAGGTAGGTATATATGCGGGCGTGTATATATACAGTTATGTATGGTTGTATATTTAACGATACAAAGTACAAATCCAGCTAGGTACAGCAATATACGGAATAAGAATAAAAGGCTGGAATTGAGTCACTACCCGGGAGAGAGAGAGAGAGTTTCATGAGTTTGTGTTACTCAAGTAACACTATACAAAAGCATGGTGCATTGTACTTCAAACAGTTTTGCACTTTCCTAAAAAAAAAGCAAAACATGCACATGTTTCACTCCCCCTCCTTTTTCTTCTGTCAGTACACTGTTTTTGTACGGGCATAATACCTATACATAGATTTGTGTATAATCTGCCCGTACTTGTGGTGGAGTTGACCTGTGAGCTCTTGTGCTTTTAGGGCCTTCCCTCTTCATTCAAATCCACTTTGGTTGCACCTTGTTCTCTCTCTCTGTGTGTGTGCTTTTCGCTCTCTCTGCACCCAGCCGTCAACCTGGGTAGGTATTAGTATAGTTATTGTACACAGATGGATGGTAATGTGTACAACGGTTATGCCCTGGTATGTAGGGAATTTCAGCAAATATTATACCTCTCTCTCTCTCTCTCTCTCTCTCTCTCTTTTTTTTAAAATGTCCAAAAAACTGTCATCCATTTCTTCCTATTAAGTAAGCTTTCTCTCGTATTCTCTTTCTCTCGTTTCCTGTTTCACAACCCACTTCTTTTTATGCACTTAGCCCAGCATTTTCAACCAATTTCCTGCTGTGTGTATGCATTAAGGTGCACACAGTGGTATATGTATAATGGTTTATGTGTGTGGTTGATTGCCTGCCTGCCTGACAAACCTGTCTTTTTGATATTGTTTTCGTGACCTAAACCAACTTTACAGGGTTGTAATGTCTTTTCACCATTTTTATTATGTTGTAAACTATAATTACTGTTAAATGTATTTTTTACGACTGTCTAGCAGTAGTGCGGCTAAAAAATCAAATGCAGTTGAGAGAGAGAGAAAGAGAGTGGGTAAGAGAAAAAGAGAATTGGACATGCATGTGTGCATGCATGCAAGCAAACACGAGAAGAGTGGATCCATAAATAAGCCTGCAAAAAAATCTCCTGCTGTTTTCAAGCCAGTTTGCTTTCTCCTATTATATTAGGTGACTGTAACGAAAAAAGGTTGAAAAGGACCGCTGACATCAGTGAGAGAGAGAGAGAGAGAGAGAAAGGGGGGGGGGGTGAGACAGAAAGAAAAACCACCTTTCATTATCATCACCCACGCCAATACTAACACGTAACTGTAATAAAAGCAAATTGCAAAACGGCATTGTACATAAAGTATAAAAATAAAAGTAGCCGTGGTAGTAAATAGTAGCGGAGCAGTAATAACAACAAGAAAAAAATTATTCGGAAATAGAGTGGATGTGTTTAGGTATAAACGAAATATCTCTGTAAAAACGTGAGGATCATCCTCCAATTTTATTTCCTTTGGACCGGCTCCAATTATCTAAAAAGATACGTCATTACCATGGTAAAGATGCCAGGACTATCCCATTCTCCCTCCAGACACAAACACACTCACACATGAGTAGATATCCATTTTACGGTGTACAACACAAAAAAAAAATGTTTTTAGCACCGCCGTCATCATCACTCCCGCTGCTGTTATTGCTGCTGGCTGTTTCTCCAGCCAGCTGAAATAAATAATACGGCACTACATCTACCATCAACGCCGTCACTACTTTTTTTTACTTTATGCGTATTTCACCTAAAATTGAACATAATCTTTCCCATTCTGTCGATTTTGCATAGATTTCATTCACTAGAAGCTGTTGTAGTAGTAGTGATGAAGGGTAGTCGTCATCCTCGTTTGTCGTCGGTGTCACGATAGTAAAAGGAAAAAGTTGAGAATGAACATCAAAACTGAACTTGGTTTTTGTTGAGTACACATGTACAGATACCTATCTACACAGACAAACATAATCTGCAATCATGTGGCATTTCCGTAGTAATACTGTGTGGGTGTGTGTGTGTGTGTGTCTGTCTGTCTGTATACCTTGGCAGCAGCTGTCTAGCAGGAGTCATTCAAACCTTCTCTGATTGAAGTTGTAATGTTTATCAACAATTCTTGGAACTGCCTTGTAGATTCCCGTAACTGTTTCCTGTTTCCATTTCTTTTTGTGCGTATACTCAACACAGCAGCGATAGCGGCGGTTTCTACTACCTAGCTGTAAGTCAAAACAGCCGGGGTGATAGGTACACTGCTGGGAGGATCTTTGCTCAACCAGAGAGGCTCCTTTGTAGTTGGCAAAACAAACAAAACGTAACAAGGTAATTCGGTAAAGAGTGTCTCTCTACACACACTGTAAAGGATATACATACGCTTTTGTTTGCCGACGCTTCTCATTCCAAATACTAAATTTATACTTTCTCTCTCCCCCACTCTCCTCTCGCTTTGTACATGTGTGTATGTGTGTGTGTGTGCACATTCAAAAGGCATAAATTTTATGCTTTGCCAAAATAAAAGGAATTTTGCAAGTGAGCCTTCGTGAAATTTGAGTACACTCACTAATTACTATAAATCACGTTGGTCTCGAGAGGAGAAATGCCTACACGGGAGCAGGCCGGGATAGTGAGAGTACAAATGCGGAAAGGAAAACGCTTTGAAAAACAGCGGCCGACCAAAAATAGATGAATAACAGGCAGGGCAATAATATGGATTCATTATTACACGGAACTTGGTGTACACTCTCTGGATTTCCTAGGAAGAGATCGGTGCGATGGAGATAGAGAGAGAGAGCAAGAGAGAGCAAGAGAGCAAGCGGGATGTTCTTGTTCTTCAGTATGAACTGGCGTGTGCACGTCGTTAGCAGGGAATCGTGTGTGTCTCTCTTTGATAAAAATTGCAATCTCGCCATCTTATTTTCCTCCGCGCGTGTTTCTGTGGGGACTAGTGACTTGACCCTGTTTTCACTAAAACCCCTGCTTCATCCAGGTGCATTTTCTATGCTTGCCGAGCTAGAACGTTGTAGTGTAGTAATTACATCATTTATTTAACTTAAGAAAGAACCTTTAATTCAGGCCATTATTAACCATAATGCATAATCAAGCTACTCCTGTATCGTGCCTATGACGCGTTCTTTTACAAATTTAGTCTTTTCCCTAACCGTATTATCATGGACTAAGAAAAAGATACATTCTCTGCCATTTCATCTCCCTCTCTTTCTCTTTAGTCTAGCATAGTTTCTCTTTCGTCTAGTTCCCCTAGCATCCCATTTTCTTGCTTACACTCTCAATTTATTACATTTCCACCATCCCCACAATCAGCCACATTGTAGCGGGTAACATCAAACTTGTGTGATATTGATAGAATGAGCGAGAGAAGAGATAGCAAGTCGCGAGTACCCAATTTTGGCATTGCCCGACGATAAAACGACGCCGACGACAAATACATTGCCGACGATGGTTTCGTTTCGCTGCAGTGGTGGTGGCGGAGGAGGTTTAGCAGCAACAAAAAAGTAATTATATTATATGTATCTATGTTATGTGCTGGCATCCCTTTCTTAACCTGTTTAATACGGTCACTGCAAATAGTATCTCTCGCTCCCTTCCTCCCCACACAGTATTCTCTGGATGACACTCTAGTTTTTACCATTATCATCACGGTCATTATCATGTCAGAATGACGAAAAGAAAAAACTGCACTCTCTCACATCCCCCCTCGCTCTCTAGCCTGTCTGTATAAAAATGTGCCCGAAATCTACCACATGTGCCTTTTTGTATGGATTTTTGTGTATTCCTCAACGAGCAGTTCTCGTATTCTCTTTTTTTGGGCAGATGTTCGCCTGCCTTGTGCATTTTGCAAGATAACACTTAAATTACCCAATGCGCTCACACACAGATAGACAAACCAAATTCGGCTGAAGATATGCCTGCATAGGTATGCTGGTTGTGGTAGCCAACAAAGAAAAAGGTGAACTGGGTCCTCCAAAAGAGACCAGGCGGCAGGTAACAGAGAAAGTGGCTAAATAGGCAGAATCATGTGGTTGATATGTGTGTGTACCTTGTCTACTCGCTGTCAACTGCATGTCGTATTTTAAATAGAGAGAAAAATAGTATTGCATTGCGAGAAAGTATGGTGATGGGGTATAGAAAGTAAGTACGAAGAGAATATGTTTTTGGGAGAAACATGAAAGAAAAGGGATAATATTTCATGAATGCAGTTTCTCTCTCCTGCTCCCACTCATTCACAATTACTGCTGGAAAACACACACATGGAAAAAAAGTGATCATGATTGCCTACGTTCACTTAGACTCGCCCAGATACATGAGTAGTGGAGGACAGATAGAAACGTACGAAGACTAAGCAAAAAATGTGTATCCCACTTTCCCTGGGCATATTATGTATGTAAGAAACTATTTGACGAGACTGACTTTATTCAGTTATATGGGTAGTAATCGGCATCCTCAACATCATCGCCATTTTTTTCTGGGTAAAAATAAGTTTCGACGAAATAATAAAAAAAACAACGTGTCGTATTTCATGATGCGTGCTCATTATGTAGTAGCACGTTTAGTAGCACTGCTGTGCTATTAATTCATTTAACAATTTCAGCTTGTTCGCTCCCAGCAGGTCGCCTTTTGCTACCTTCTCTCTCCTGATGTTGTTGTGAAAATGATGGCTTTTCCCTGCAACCGACACCCTAATGCAGTTATATCGGCGGAATTAATGAGCAAAAAACTGGGAGAGAGACATGAAATTTGAGAGAAATACGGTTGCAATTTACGGCTGAGGTGGATCATTATATACATATGTTGTCATTATTCTTACAGGGAAAAAAATACGTGTTTGCCTACACTCATAGTCACAGTTGACGACGAGTCTTTGAGAGGAACAACTAGATAAATGCTAAATAGTTGGCGCCTCACTAGGCTTTTTGGATATTAATAACTCAAGTCCTGCTGCTGAACTGTACAGCATAAACTTTGTCAAAAACTTGTCTCTCATTTCGCTTCTCCTGGTAGGTGTCCTTCTTCAGTTAGCACTGAGACGGATGTGGCTTCGCTCAAGAAAGCGGAACGGAATAAAATGTGTAAGCCCTTCGTCACGTTGATCATTTTTCTCGCGCCACCTTTTTAAACCGTTCCGGTGGTCGGGTTCTTTCCATAATCAAGACGTTACGGGTAGTTGAGCAAAAATGGAAGCAATTATTATTATTAGCTGTATAGTACAACCCAGGAGAATCGCGTTTTGACAGCCGAGTCAGGTTGATAAGTAGATTAAATGTAGGTAAATAAAAAGAAAAGCCTAAAATATGATACCTCACGGTTTGGCCTGATAAACTGAATTAAGAACGCTCTGCTGTACTTAAAAGTGTTCACCCGGGGATAGGATTGTAGACGATGCGGTATTAATATAATAATGGTTGACAGGAATGTAAACAGAAAACACAAGACAGCGGTGTTTTTAATTAATAAACCTATTGAGCTGCCCGTGAGCCATACATGCGACTTGAATGTTGGGGCAATGTGTTACATAAATACAACATTGTTTAAGCTATTGTATCTTTTCAATTCTTTTTAGTTAATGCATCAACGGCATAAAACTAAGACACATTCTTTTGACAACGGAATCATCAATTGAATTACTTGCTTGGGAACGCGATAGGTGAGACAAAATACATTTAAGTAATGGGAGCGATTACTGTCACTTTTACGACGTAAAATATTTTCGGATCACAAGGGTTTTTTTTGTCAAAGTTTTCACAGTTGATTATTATGCCAGCACAAAAATGTATTTGTATGTGTATCTCTCCACGTAAAAAGAAATGTCGTTTCCTTTGAAGTGAAAACGGAAATATCATGATTGGGGAATAGCGAGTGAAAATAAGTAGAATTACGACATCTCTCTGCTATTACAGGAGCGTCTAAAATCTTTCCATTTTCTCCCTTCATGCACTTCTCTATACACAGGTCCCCTTTGTAGTCTCCCTGGCACCGCCACAGGCGAGAAAAGTAAAACGAGAAGTTTATCGCCCCTCAAAAATAATAATAGTAATAATAATCCTAATAGCTCCAATTCTCAGATTTCCTTTCGTCACTTGTTCAAAACTTCTTGGCGCTTTTTATTTCCTGTCTTTCTTGCTGTCATACAGTCCAGGAGAACATGCTCACGAAGAAAAACCGGGTGTCTGTCTATACTTACGTATCACCCAAATTATACACACCGAGTGTACCTTCCTCCTTCTCGCATAGACATAATCTCTAACCGTTACTAACAATCAGGATCGGGAATCAAGTAACACGTCATCTTTCTCTCCTGAGTAATCAAGTTCGTTGAGTACATTAAAAAGGAAGGAGTACCAGACGGGGAAAAAAACTTGCCTTTTTTTATATGACACGCTTGAACTTTCTCTTGCCCTTTTCATACTTGTTCTCTGCTACCACCAATTTTACTGCACCCACCACCACCACAACTACAAAGTCTTCTATTGCTTCTACCAAACAATCAATACGGCAATATCTACTCTAAAATCCGACAATAAATAACTGGCAACAAACTCGTTCTCTTTACAATACGCCCAATAATTACGCCGGCTCTCCCAGCAACAAAGCTGCTTTTTATTTATTGCCTAGGTAGTTGTAAATACGCGTGCACGGTAAAAACCCCCGTCGTATAACTTGGGTCCTGCTTGGGGCTGCCTTGTGTGTAGTTTGGCAAGAAACTTTCTAACAGCATCAGGGATTACTTAAAAACAAAGCCAAAAAAACTGGCAAACATGAAAACTGCCGCCATCGTCCCTTGCCTCCGAAAAAGAAAAACAGCGTATAATATTGAACATGTTGTTATTATTGTTATTTTTTAAAGTAAAAAGGCAATTTAGCCTTTATCTTTGGTGCACCATACTCTTCACGAGAAGGGATATTCATTTTTTTTTGGTTTCGCAAATTTTGCTTGGACTTTCCGAAAAAAATTCAGGCAACAATAATGGTAGTCATAATAATAATAATAATAATAATACTATGTAGTATTATTTTTTCGTTTATTGTACACGGTACTTATTGCATGTGTGAGTGAATGAAAGCAGTCATGTAAATAATATCGTGGTAATGGTGGTGTTGCCAGTGTGGGTGAAAGTGGTAGTGCTTGGTTACTGCTGAAGCCAAACCAGGGTATGAGTGTTAGTGTTGGGTTACGTGTTACAGTTACGATACCTGAGCTGAACCCGATATTATACATTTGTACACCTAAAATGTTTACCGTGTGTGTATGTGTAGTGGTGTGTGTCGTCGATTCTCTCCCTGCCACTGCACTGCTTTTTGGGAAAATGTACCTTACCCCTACTTTATTTTTCGCTTGCCGTTACAACAATACAGGCACAATGATTATTGCCGAGTATATATGTATATCTATATTGCTCGAGCTGATCCCTCATAATGGATAATTTGTACGTGCTTGACCCCAATAAAGACACGAAACTCATAAATATGTCATATTTTTTGTGTTATACATGCAAGCGTGGTTCGGAGCAGAGAAGCAATCCTGGGGAAGGAGGCAGCGAGGGAGAGAGAAATAGAAGGAGGACAGGGGTAATAGTAGCAGTAAGAGTAACAGCAGCAGCGCTACTATCATATGCATGGTAGGTATATAGTCAACATTTTTTTGCAGAAGAGAGGTAGGCAGGTAGGTAGGTACGAATTGTAACAAACAATCCTTCTTTTTTACACTTTTTCCAGTGCAGTTGCAGAGTTGAAGTCACTTTGAATTTTTATTTTTACTTACGCCCTGACTGCCACTGTTACATTTTTTGGACAAGTTATTGGATGCCAAAGCAAGCAGGGAAAGGGGGAGGGAGAGGGAAAGAGAGAAAAAACGTGTTATTATTATTATTGCGTTTTTTTCTCTCTTCTTTTCTTTCCCCGGGAAAGAACCTGGTAGGTGGACAATCGCTGTTGTAGTTACAACAACACGCATGCAAATTATAGGTACACTTGTTTCTCGTCCTACCTGGACAGTAGAAGTAGTAGCAATAAATGTGTCCAGTGTCTATGTACGTACGCCTAATGTATGTGGCATTTGGGTCTTTACTATTTTTTTTTGTATTTTCTACTTCCTCTTCATCGTCGTCTCATATTATTCATTTTTTCTTACAATAACTGATGTTTCTTTACCGTGTGCACCCATTTTTATTTTCCACACGCTGCATTTTCACGCACATGTTTGGCTCATAAGTGGGTATAGGCGTCAGCAGGGTAACACACGCCTGTATGTAGTCATACCTGTGGTGTAGTAGTAGCAGAAAGTAATAGTGAGATTTTCTCTATCTTCCTATAAGCCTTGGTGTATGCGTTTACGTATTGGCATGCAGTTCTAAATAACACAACACTTGAGAAAATACACCACATGGGTGTTTTTTGCCAGGAGTACTTTAGATTTTCTGTCGTTTTCGTAGTTTTTTTCTCCTCTTCTTCTTTTTTCTTAATGTAGAATTATGTGTCAGTTTTAGCAACA
Source organism: Callyntrura guangdongensis (assembly GCA_027744295.1). Taxonomy (NCBI): domain Eukaryota; kingdom Metazoa; phylum Arthropoda; class Collembola; order Entomobryomorpha; family Paronellidae; genus Callyntrura; species Callyntrura guangdongensis. The sequence continues at coordinate 22,136 of JAHZNB010006619.1, forward strand.
CATGCAATATTCACATGAAAAAGGAGAATAGCGTTTTAAACGAAAGTATGACAAAGAGAAAGCATGTAGTGTGAGAGACCGTTTTGAGTTTCATGTTATTATTGACTTTCTGTGGAAATCAACATCAAGAGACGACGACGGGAGAAGAAAAAAATTGGAGGAGTCATTCGTATTATTATTACATTCCCTCTCGCCTTGTTTTTTTTTCTTCTCAGAAACAATGACGAAGGAGAAAGAGTCCAAGAAGCAGAAAAAAACGGCTTCTCTCACCTCATATCACACTTTATTCTTTATTCACAGGTGGAACAGAATGCCCATAAAACATATGCATACTCTTCTAATGCCTTAGTTTGTTCTATTTATTCCAGGTTGTTGTTCCAGCAGAGAGCTTCTGCTGCTGGTTCATAGAAAATACTTTTTTTTGTACATTGGGGACCGTCTTCGGGAGAAAAATTGTACTGCGGTTCGTATAAGTTGGTTGTATGTTTGCTGTGTGTGTGTGTGTTTCCCAGTATATCTGGCTGACTGACTGACTGACTTACTATGAGTAAGTGGACATGCATGTTTGCTTGTGTTAAATTTTGGAACGTCAACGCAAAAATGTGAACAAGTCAGTAGTAGACTAAATTAAATTGTACACTATCCTCTTGATCATCTGTCCTGATAAATTTTCACTTCTAGCGCTAGGTAGGATTTTTTTCTGCTTTCTTTGTTGATCATATTGTTGTACATGCATGTATATATGTATGAATGTAAGTGGCATGTCAAAACTCGGGTTTACATATAGCATGCGGACATGGGGTAATAATTCAAAATTATTATAGCATGTTTTCCTCTGTCCTTGTGTTTGTGTACCAGCGCGTAATTGCAATTTTCTAGGAAAATTCACGGCTTTTTTAAAATGGCAAATAAATGTCATTTTTATGGGGTGATTCAGAGTTTTTTAAATTTTCTCGAGTGGAGAGAGAGAGAGGACAAAGAGAGAGAGAAAAAAACGCTGACGCAGTTATTTGAGAGCAATATGTGCTGCTGTGTAATAATTATTCTGTGTCCTGATAACAAAAAAGGACAAGGGGCAAAACGGACGTCAGAGAGAAAGAGGACGTGTGCGTGAGAGAGAATAAAAAGTGCATAAAAACAGGTTGTTTTTTACAGTTTCTTTTGACTTTTACTTCCCTACCTTTCAATATGCTAACGTTTCTCAAGGGTGAGGTTCATAATAAATATGTCTTATAACTGCTGCTATGCTTTGTTTTTTTTACCTGTGCACTCGACACATTTATGGCTAATAAAGCTCTTTTTACAGTAGCTCGTTAAAAAGTACGCGTTTACAGACAATTCTTTTCACCCTCCGGAAAAAATGTAATGACCAACTTTCTCATAAAAAAGGCATTCCATATTGATTTTAGTGTGATGTAATATTAGCAGGTTACCATCATCTTCAATCCCTGTCCACTCTGAAACGGGGAGATATGTGTTCTAAAAAAATGTACATATGTACGTAAATGCCAGTGACCCTGATGAAACCATTTTGTCGCGTTTCTACAAATCGTCATTTCTTGTAACAGGAAACAAGCAATTAACATTCTACCAATTTAAATTTGGTCAAGGGAACGGGTAACCGAGTAATAATATTAAAAAAATGTATGAAAGTATGAAAGGAATGAATTCTATTTGTGAATGATGATAACATTATTATTATGCTGTTATGACCACCGTCTACAATTCAACATTTAAATCATTGTTTTCGCTATCAGGAAGTAGCGAAAGAGAAAAAAGAAAAAGAGTAAAATGGGTACTTACACTCCTGATGGGCTAAATTTGAGCACAAGGACGAAAAATAGCGTAATGTAGACGAAGACGACCATTCTTCAATACTAAAGGATGGCGGCGCGTACAGTTTTGAGTAGATGTACGCTGCACTAAGTAGTAATTATAATTTCTTTTCTTATGACGAAATATATGTCGGCGGCGGTGTAGTTACATTTCCGAGAAAAGAAAACCGTAAGACGCGCGTGGCTATGTGATGTATGTATACGTTGTGTCGTCGTCGTTGTTTTTGTTGTTGCGTATGATATTACGAATTTAATTAGTAGCACTATCCAAATGAGACGAAAAACAATAAAATATTAAAGACGAAAAAATGGGGAGTGGAGCAATAGCAGCAGAGCACCGTTGCAACAGCAGTAGCGTAGCAGTTGTTTTTCACGCCGAGTTGAATCACTCTTTTTTCCCCTGCTGAACATACAAAAAAAATTCTGGGTCAAATAGTAAAGAGGAGAAATTGCTGGAAATTTTCTAATTCCTCGTACAAAATGAAAAGGTCAGAAGGGGAGGAGGAAATGGAGGGAGAGAACTGAGCAAAAAATGAAAGGGTAGAGCTGTCGCTGTGGTGCTGATGGTGGCGGCGGCGGTGTCTCATTCAATTTTTTTGGTTGGAAGTTTTGTCCCCTTCTTGTCATTAAACAGTACATAAGATCATTTTTATGAGAGGAGGAAAATTATTTCAGAGAAGAAAAACTCGCACTGTCTTGTTCTTTTTTTGCACTAGTTAAAACTTTAGCTTCCGCTTAGCACTCTGCGTTATCACACCGCTTGTAACAAAGGAGCACACCAACGAGACAAGCATGAATGGGATGATGCTGTTGGCGATGAGGATGACGAGAAGGAGGTGGCACAGGAGGAGAACAAGAAGGAAGTGATGATGATGAAGATGGGGGAGGATGAGTGAAACAACATAGTTATTATCTTTATTACTGTTATTTTCTCGACAAATTGGTCATGTTTGTTGGTTTTGCTGCTTTGGCTGTTGACGATAGCCCTGGCGTTGTCCTCCACCGCAACAACAACGCCACATTATTGCGCCGTTGGTTCCTGTACAGAGGATAAATAAGGACGCTCCAGCTCTGAATGATGATGACGCTTTCAGCCTGAGCAGAGTGACAACGCGGAGACTGAGAGGAAACGACGAAAGAGGAAACCGAATGGGAGTACTAATGACAATAAAAAATGGAATAAAATAGTTTTCGCCAAAGTCTCTGCTTCCTGGAGGATTCTCTTTGGTTTCTGCTACTTTTTTGTCTCTTGTTATTTTTTCCGCGGCCCGGAAAGGAAACACCCTTTTTCCCTTTCGGTGTATGTGTCTGTGCGCGCGAGAGTTTTACGACTTTCAACACAACTATTTTTGATATCACTGTCGTGCTGCTGGAGAGCCAAAGCCGCTGGAACGGATTGTATGTATTTTTTGTCTGCAAACGGTTCATATATATTTTGCTCTTAGTTCGGCATGTCACTGGCGAAAAATGAAATATCTCATCTCGTCATCCCCGTCATAAAGATTGGGCAAATTGCAGTTTACAAGTTACAGCACACAAACACATACATAACAGTAATTTGTTTTCACACAACATTTTCTATTTTTCGCTTCGGACTGTTAATATATTGTTCCTTTATGCCACTATTTTTACGGTTATTGCACAGCAGGGGGAAGGCTGCTACTACAGAAAAAAAAAGAAATGTAGACTAAAAGAGGGCATATATTCTCGATGCCGACAATACTAGCTAGCATAACCACGAGGTAAGAGGTAATGTGATCGGGGGGATGATGAGCATGATGGTGTTGGCGTTGATGTTAATGTTGATAATGGTGATGTCATGATGGTGGTTGTTGCTGACTATTATTTTGATTATTTCGAATCAATGTATTACCATGTCTATAAAAATGTGTTTTTTTGAAGAAATAAGGTCACTAAAAATCAACAGTGTTGTAGCTCACGGTTATGTAGCGAAAGGGGAAGTTGTTCCAATTTTTTAAAAAAAATTCTAAGTGGCTCACCTTTTTCCTGTTTTACTCACTCTTTCTCAATTCCCAGATAACTTTATTTTTCTTCCGGAACGGGCAAACTCAATGTGTATTTTTTGAATTCAAGTGGAAAAAAGCCGAGTTGAGTTGAAGATTTGTTCTTCTAATATTTGTATTATTCTCCCCAGTTATCTGTGTAGAAATATTCCGGTTTCGAAGCGCACACTGACTGAGTATTTGAAGAAACAAAAGTTGGAGCCACGATAAACGAAGGAATAGCTAGGTGTGTATTTTTTCTACTGGTTAAAATATTTTTTATATGAGTACACATATATTTTTAATTCAAATTTTTATTACTAGATCTAGCAGCAGCAGAGAGGGAGTAGCACCGTGAAAACGTCAAAAAGAAAACTTTGTTGTATTTTTTCTCTGCTCGTCTTCGAATACCTCTCTGCCTCTCTCGCTCTTTGTGATCTGTTTTCTCGCTCGCTGCGTTATCTGTAGTGTTGCGTTGCTTTTTGAGTGTGTATGTGTTTGTGTATGTGGACTGCTGCAACTCTGACGTGTAAATGCTTGTCTGTGTCCCGAGTCCTGGCTGACTGACTGACTGACTGACTGGCTGGGGGTGGTGTGGTTGCTGGCGGTGGTGATGATACTAGTGTATATGGTTTTTTTGATGTTCTTGTTGTGTTGACAATTTAGGCATAAAAAAGCAGATCTTTCAGTGTCTGTATGAATATGTACAAAAACAGGAGCAGAAGATAACATTAAACAGAGAAAGAGAGTGAATGAGTGAGATTGGGAGAGGGAGAGAAAGAGAAACTTTCTTTCTGTAACGATTCGATATTATTTTTTAGCAGCAGTCGTAGTATCAGCACGAGTGAGAGAGCACGAGAGAGAGAGAGAGAGAGTATAGAGTACAGTACCGAAATAAGTTGCTTCTTTGTTACTCGCTAGAAATAGTCTGTGAGTAAAACTGAAAGAGGAGCGCATTGTCTGCCTGGCTGTCTTGCCTGCAGTCAGCAGCGTAAAAGTAAAGGATTCTCTTCGTTTGTCTTGTATTGTAGTAGTTTTCTCTGAAGTAATAATACTTACTACCGCTTCTACTACTCTGCCAAGATTTTTTTCTCGCTCGCTCTGACTTTCTCTCTGTAAGCGTGTCTGTGTTTGGAACGTTATATTACGGGCGGACAGGGCTATATGTACTGCAGAAAGGCAGGCTGGTTGTTGGTTCGGCTCCTTACTCGGCGGCGCACTTGCGTCATTCTTCCACACTTCCTTATGTTCTTTCATGTATAACGACTGCTGCTGATTCTCCTGCTGCTTTACTTACTTTGCCATTTTTTCTTTCACTTTGCTTTACTACTACTTCCACCACCGCCGCCACCATCACCGTTACCGTTACTACTTTTCAAAAATACAACAGAAAATGTAAAGTTTAGTAGTAGTAACCCTAGTAGTAGTTTGTCTCGTAAAAACTACTATGATCCCAACACCAACATCTCCTCCATCGTCTGAATAGGGTATATATACAAAGAGAGGGGAAGAAAAGGGAGAAAACGAGCCAGAAAGAGAGAGAGAGAAAAAGAGGGAAATTTTTTAATACCAGCTTAAGGTTTTCTCACATGTGGACCAACATACAAAAATACCAAGGAGTTCTGGTCTCATAATGTGCCTTTTTCATTCTCTGCTTTCACTTACTTTCCCCCATTCCTGATAGAAAAACCTTTTCCTTTTCTCTCTCTCACTCATTTCTCTCTATCGGTATGCTTGCTTACTCACATGCTCCCTCTCTCCCTCTCCTCCTGTCATTTTACTTAGTATTCTAAACCAAAAACGTTCCTCGAAAAGAGAGCGAGTGAGAGAGGATAGCCAAAAAGCATGCATTTATACCAAACCTATTTTATTTCTCCTATTTCTTTTTTCGCCCTTTAACAAAAATTGTATTTACATTTGCCTCCTCTTTTCTCTCTCGTTCCTTTCCCATTTGTTTTTTTCTTTCATTCTTTTTCTCCTTTCTTCGCATTTTTTCAAAGTCCTTTTTGCCGTCGTAGTATTTTTACTCCGCAGGATGACCATAACACACCTACAAAAATACTTGTTATACTACTAAAGGCCACTATCTCTATGGTACCGCGACTACTGCTTCAATTTCCTATTACCTACCTATTACACACTCTTCCCAGTGCAGAAAACGTTCAGCGCGTCATGTAAAAAGTACTGGAGAGGGAGAGAATAACCCAGTTGACTTTATAATACGGCTTGTGTTTATCCACAATTTTGTTCCTCTTTTTTCACAGGCTACGCTTTCCACAATTTCTTATTACTACCGACAACGCTACAACTAGTACTTGTACTACTACAGCACGCTACCGGTCTCTCTCTCTCTCTCTCTCTCTCTCATTTCTCCTATTAAATCCATTATATTTTAATATTATATTCAACTTACAAGGGTATTATGATTGTAACTAGTTCGAAATTAAAAACTGTATTATTTTAGATTTGATCAATTTTTATGTTAAAGATGCCTACCACATGCCCTACTTTGATTTCATGCAAGTGAAACGAAAGCTTTATTTTTGTTCCGTGAGTATACCGACATGTATGTATTTATTATCTTACCTTTTTAGAAAATTTTGCTGAATATCATATATTATGTGAATTAAGAAATTACCGAATATTTATATTGAAATATGTATGTACATAAGATGGTGGCTGCATTTTGTTATGCTTTCAATCTGTTACCTAAATGGGCTGTGAAAACTGGTTCGGTATATTAAATATTGAATAGAAAACGGTTAAAACTTGCAGTTATTCCGGTACCTACCCGCTTAATTGGAAAACTATATGTACACACATTGCCTCCTGACTTTGGAAAATCAAACGTCATTTCTACACGAGTCTTCAAAAACACTAACCAAATCATCCTTTCTGAAAGAAAGTTAACCAATCAACACCCTTTCATCGGCTGTAGAAACATGCTTCTATTGTGAGTTTATTTGTGTGTAATTTTAGCTTCGTTAAGTGCTAAAGCGTCAGTCCTTTCTTTGAGAAAGCAGAGAGTAAGATTTTTGGTTTATCTGCAAAAATTGAGTGTAAAAACTCTCCTAGACAGCATAAATGTCACCTGTTTATCAGATTAGTTATAGGCTTCACATCCTTGTTAGTTGCTGAGCACTGCTGCTGCTATTGACTCAAAAAAGAGAAGTTGTTGTATACGGTTGAGCTGTTCTATTCTGCTAAGCCATATTGTAAGCACAAAAAAGCAAGAGTGAGAGAGAGAGAGAGAGAGAGAAAAGAAAGCTAAAACTAAAAATTATGCCCATTCTTCATTTTTTCCTTTTTCTCCTTTTCCTCTTATTTCTTTTCTTAGGCTTAAGTAGTAAAAGGCAGAAAACATTTTCACTACAGGAATACATACACACACACAAATGCAGATGGTAAATACTCGTGTACATAACATAGATGCAGCGTGCTAGGATATCACACTAAAAGATTTTCCTCATAGAATTCACACTTGATTTTTTCTACGTAAATTAAACGCTGCTAATTTAAAACGTCAAAAACTTCGGCGTTACTTGAACTTGTTGTAACATTAAACACTAGACTTGACAACTTAACACGCAATTTTATTGTTTTCTACATTCCTTTTACACAAATGCTCTGCTTCCAAAACTAATTTTAATGACTACTAACTTAATAATATTCATCAAAAGTTGTGTTAATAAATCATATTGATGTAAACTTTCGATACACATATACAAAGCTGGTGTAGTTTACTACTGATTGCGCTAAAAAATTTGACATACATCAAATTACACCGCATAATGGTAAAATAAAGTATTAAGATAATGCCTTTCACAAGCAACAACGGCAGTAGTATGCGGTGACAGAACTGAAATATTAGTAGAGACGTATATTGCATGAACTTTAAATTGGATTAAATATTTACTTTACAAATAAATAAGCGTATTTATAATTTAGTGTAACTCGAACCTAAGTTTATTGAAACGATTTGGAAGTACTGTTGATAAAACTTTTGGAAAATTAACGGTATAATCCGAAAACTTTATACCACGTCCCTCCACTTTTACACACATCACATCGTCACGAGAGAGAGAGAGAACACATAAACCATTGTATTATTATAGCGAAAGGAAATAGGCCCGAAATGTACACATTTTTTGGAAAGCCAAGTTCACTCTTCCACTTACTTTCTACTTGCTGTTGTCATTTTCTTAGACAAAGTATTTCCCTTAGAAAAAAAATCTATATGGTTATATGTGGTTCGTTATTTTCTCGTTTTTTTTACCCCGCTGTGTTGTTTTTCTCCTAGTAAACTACATACACACTACACTCATGCACACAATCATGCTGTTCGTTATCATAACAATTCCCTTTCTCGTCACTATTATACACATAGCTCCTTGCAGAGAGACTTTGTTCATTTTTTTTCTCTTTCTTTTTTTCTTTCCTTTCTTTCTGGTTTTGTGTTTTTGCTTGTCTGTCCCAGTGCTGTGTGTGTGTGCTGTGCCATACTATTTCTTCATGTTTTTGAAAAACCAGCTTAGCTTTCTTTTCTCGTCTTCTATACACTTTTGTATCTGGGTTCTGCTCCGTTTTTCATCCTATCATAATATGCATTCGCATATTTTTACCGTTGCTACTGCTACGGCCGTTTCTTTTACTGTCGATACAGCTTTTCATAGACAAGAAGTTATACGGACATTCAGCTTTTTTCTCTCTTAAACTTAATACGAGTGTTTTTGTACTATTACTTCACCTAGTTTTTCTGGCCACATAGTTATTCTACTGCTACGGCTGGAATACACACTCTCACACACTTGTGTATACAGAGTCTAGTAACCTTTTTCTCTTTTGTCGTTGTCCATAAATGAGAGAGAACTTGGAAAAGGAAGATGGGAGGAAAAAGGAATAATATTGAAGTTGAATTTGGAAAAAAGAAATTAATAAAAAATACTTGGCATGACTTTCGTCTTGTTCTTCGGCTTTCCATTCTCTTTTCTTCTCCGTTTCCCGTTTTCTTCCTTGACGCCTATATGTTTGTCGCTTGCATCCCTCGGATTTTTTTTCTTTCTAAATTCTAGGGATTTTTTATAATATATCCGAGTTTTTCACGGTAACTTCCATTAAAAAAGAATAATAATGGGGATAGAATTAGGAGAATCATTGTGTGTACATTCATATATTTTCCATTTTCTATGGTATAGGAAAATCGTTGAGAGAGAGGTAATAACAGACAGACGAGGCAGTTGAAGAAAAGGTACCGTAGTGATATAAAGCCGTAAAATCCTACTGTCGTTTTGAACACTTGTAAAGTAGGTAACGGTAAGCAAAGAGAAACGGAGAAAGACAGACAGATACCGACATACACTAAGCACAAAAATACTTTCAATGACGTTAATTTTAACAAACGTTGTTAAAAAACAATTATATTCACTAACTCACTTATTTATTTATTTAGTAGCAATCAGCGCCCCGTCCAGGGTCATTATGCTGATTGATAAAAAATTATTATTACATATTTTGTCATAGTATTTATAAAAGGTAGTAACAATTGTTTACATTATGATGGCATGTAGGAAAAAAAGAGAAACGGAAAAAGACGGACAGATACCGACATACACTAAGCACAAAAATACTTTCAATGACGTTAATTTTAACAAACGTTGTTAAAAAACAATTATATTCACTAACTTGATTTATTTATTTATTTGGTAGCAATCAGTCCAGGGTCATTATGCTGATTGATAAAAATTATTATTACATATTTTGTCATAGTATTTATAAAAGGTAGTAACAATTGTTTACATTATGATGGCATGTAGGAAAAACTCTCGAAATATATATTCAATAACATAAGTCATTATCATTAAATTAGGAAAACGAGAGAAAACCATACACCAGCGTTAGAGGTTAGGTTTAAGTTAACTATTTTGGATTTACTAACGCCCATTCGCGCATTCGGTCCATCGCAATTTTGTCAAAGATAAAAATGTTAAAGGATAATAGGTGCGGTAATTCTAAACACAGTAATACATATATACATATGAACAAACATTTTGGGATATTATTGTATTGTTTTGGTCACTATTCACAGTCACAGTCACTAGTATGATGTATTTTTCATGTATTAATTTATGTAGACAGTATTAGGAGAGTACGTGTAGTCAAGATGTGTGGTATGTTGTTGATAATTGTTATTGATATTCTTTGTCATCGCGAAGCGCGTGGGGTGACTGCTTAATCTTAGTTGTGTGACTTGTTGGTACGGTCAGTTTGGGGTATATAACATTCTTATGGAGTCGATAACGTCATCAATGCAAGATAAGTCTCATCCATCTGAACATGTGGGTTTAAGTCTATTATTTACAATATTTTCTTTTATTTTTATACACTTATATAATCAGGCTATACTGCCACATTTATTATGGGTTATAAACTAGCTTTTTTACAAAGTCTGACAAACTGTAGATTACGTCCAGTTCAATAAACTAACGAAAATAGTGGTTAAACTCAAAGTTGAGGTGACTACGGTCTACGAAATAGAAAAAGGATCATCCTTTGCAGCAAATACACATGCGTCGTGCCGCCACCTTATATTATTACTGTACTGATTTAATTTCACTCATGACTATACTCAATTTTAGGTTTACTTCACATCCAATGGATGTATTTCAATTTAGGTAGGCATCCGAATCACACGGTTTATCTTTAAACATTGTCTTCAATTGAATTAAAATCTGGTAAATGAATGACAAAATTAATTAAAGACTAATTTAAGGTCTTTGCTTTGCCGTAAATCAAACCTTTAAAGTGTACCAATTCCAAACTTTTTAAATTAAAATTGTTATTAACATTTCGATTTATTAGGTCCCATATACACTTATTTGGTGATCTTAAGTGTTATTATATCAAAGTGCCCAGTATACCCAGACAGACAGATTCCAGACATATATAGTCGTAAGTTTTAATTTGCTCGTTTGCAAGATCAAACTGTTTAAAATTTCTTGGTTGGTCGTCGTAGTTATGCATTTTCTAAACAATTTTTGCGTTTTTCCATCCAAAAAGGCGATGTTAGTCAAACTACTTTATGGAAATCTCCACTTAAATGCAATCACTTTTAGACGCTTTTTATTGCCCACATTAGATTTATGTGTCTACTCGCCCTATTAATATAAACCATCCAAAAAGGCGATGTTAGTCAAACTACTTTATGGAAATCTCCACTTAAATGCAATCACTTTTAGACGCTTTTTATTGCCCACATTAGATTTTTGTGACTACTCGCCGTATTAATATAACATTGGGTTGATAACCGCGAATGATAATTACACTGACGTATTTTAATCAATATTTTTATAAATTTCTTTCATTTTTAAGCAAAATAGCTTTAACATAACTGATTACTTCCAACATCTCTCAACAGATTAATAAATTTTAATCAATATTTTTTATAAATTTCTTTCATTTTTAAGCAAAATAGCTTTAACATAACTGATTACTTCCAACATCTCTCAACAGATTAATAAATGTTTTCATTTGTACCTTAACTAAAAATTAATTTCCTTACGTCAGCTATTTATAGATAAGTTTATAAAAATTTAACTATCCTTGTTATGGTTTCTACCAATTTTTTTCAACGTAGACATGATATGGACATAATTGCTGCACCCAGTGTAGATATGTTTGGGTAATAATGATAATAATAATAATATCTTGTTAAACTCCTTGGCTGATCGTTGCCGTATTTTTTTCCTTGGACGGATACGGTGATTCTGGATGCAATGTAATTTGGAATAACTGTTTATAGCTTTGGAAATCATTCAACGATTCCCACGAATTTAATGACGCTTTTGAATGAGAATTGAATGGAAAAACAAGAACGAAGACGGTGACAACAGCGACAGGAAAGAGAAAAGTAACCAGAGAGAGAGAGAGAGAGAAGAAAAGCTCATTCTTTGCAGCTACGCCACACACATACATACACATCATGATGATATTATCGTGTGTTGGTGGATTGTCAACGTTCTGCTGCAACTACCTTCAGCAACAGCATAGCAGTCGTAGTAACGGTGCTCCTATCATCATCATCATCATTGTTTGTGCTACTGCCTGCTACCTACCAGAGTAGAACCGTTCTTTCTACTAGCACAACCGTTACTACTAGGACGAATACATATTATTATAATGAGTAGCCTTCAGCAAGCAGGAGAAAGGGAACGGCATAAAAATTCGCTTACGCAGACAATGTGCTTCCTTCCTCTTTCTAAGTGGAACCGGACTGGAAAACAGGAGAGTAATTTTCAATCTGCGTGTTTAGCGTATATGTGCATAACTATGGAGGCACTGCTACATACACACACTCACTCACATATATAGGCTCCAACAGGACCTCCAACGGTGAGGACGATGGGGATGATGACGACGACGAATGTGATGCTGCTGTTGCTGTTATATTAGATGTCGTCCAGAAAAAGTTGATGTTGTTGTATTTATTATTTTTGCAGAAAGCAGCAGCAGCAGCAAAAACATCGCAGCATCGGCCTTTCTTATTAGATACGTTCCAGGAAACTTTACATCGTCTCCCCAACAAACAATCCCGACCAATAGAGGAAAACTGGGGGAGGAAACTGCACGGAGAAAAACAGACTAAATTGAAAATATTGTTTTTGTTTAAAGAAGAAATAAAAAGTATTCAGCTGTCTGACGCAGGAACATTTTCAAGCTCCACTCCATGTAAACTGTGCAAAAAATGGTAGTTAGTGGGGAAACTGGTTATTGGATAGCAAAAGAGAAAGCTGGAAACTATACGAGAAACATCGTAATAATACCAGCCACCGATTTCCCTGTCTATAGTCTATATACACAGTTAAGAGTTAAGTAGACATACATAATAATAATATTGGGAAAGCGATAAAGTAAAGTAGGTATACATACATAACGTCATTCATACACATCGGGGACGTTTCCTCACAGGATGAAACGACAGGGTAATAGAAAAACTAGCAAAACAGACGAAAACTCAGAGAGAGAGAGAGAAAGAGAGAGAGAGAGAGAGAGAGTAGACAAGATGGTCGTGGAAAATATGAAGAGCTCATTAAAAATTTTGAAATTGGAAAGAAAATTTCAGTGGGTTGGTATTTTAGCAGATTTTATTCTATAGCAATTCCCAACCCTTTCTCCCTTTCATCTCTGTGTATATGCTTGTCTATGCAAAAAAGTCATAAAAGTATATTATAGAGCAATAATCACTTACGAAATTTTTAGAGATGACAGCATGAACAGCGTCTTCATCATCATCCTTGCTGTTGCCGTCGTCGTCACTGCTGAAGGAAATGAAAAAAGACGGGAAGGAAATGGGGAATATTGGGAAAGACAAAATGTAAACCGGAGAAATAAATAAAAACAGAGATATAGAGAAAGAAATGGAGAGGAAGGATTATATCTTGTGGCGCTGCGGGTTTTTACCAGGAAATGTGGCTGGGTTGAGTTGAGAGTGAAATAAAATTTAAAGGAAATGTCTTTGGGAGAAGGGAAAGCGGCTTTTCTTATTACCATTCCTATTTACAATTTTCCCCGCCTTGTTAACTTTCCACGACAATAAAAATAGCGTGTAATGAAAAGTCTATCATTTCTCACTACTTTTTCTCACTTTCTCATCCCCATCCCTTGCACTACACTGCAAACTCTCCCTCCCTCTCTCTCTCTGACTCAATGAAATGATGTTGCTGTATATTTCGAGCAGTTTATCTTTCATCCACACGGGCTGGTCCATCAATCTTTTTTAACCGGCGATACACGACTTGTGTGGTATGATTTCTAGGTTAACACAACTGCGGTGCTATTACCTGAGATTGTCAAATCAAACCGTTGCTTATATATAATTGCTCAGTTTGTTTACTCTGACCTCGTAGTCGTCTGTGGGCGTATAATTATGTAAATACACCCCTCGCAAACAAAATGGGAAAGCTTAGAGACGATTGTCAGGGGGAAACTTTTTCTCTCTCCTTTATTGCTTTATTTATTAGGGCGTGTCAATAATATAATACAAGTTTTGTCTGAAATTGACTCTTGTTTGACATAATATAAGGTAGTAATAGTTCTAGTAGTATACGGCTTGATGTCCTTCATTAATTCCCCTGGCCGACCTACACTAACTTTTGAAACCAGCTAACTTCCCTCTGTTGTCAGACTGCACTCTCTGGCCTACCGCCCTGGGACCCCANCAACCTACACTAACTTTTGAAACTAGCTAACTTCCCTCTGTTGTCAGACTGCACTCTCTGGCCTACCGCCCTGGGACCCCATTAAAATACAAATATCAATAAAAAAAACTATCAGGCTCCTTGATTCTGCCTGTCGCATCTTTGTATTAATATCCCGTAAAAATGTGTGCTTTGACATCCTTTCTTCTGTCTTTCTCTCTCCTGCTCTGTCGGTGAATGTTAGACTTTGTTACACTTTCTTTAATGAATAAATACATTCATTTGCATGCCCAATGCCTCTTTTAGGGATACAGATAGAGAAGCAACATTTAATGAGCCTACTTTGATTTATCAGTACTATTATTACCCTCCTAGATTCTTGCTTCATTCACTCCCTGATATATTTTATTGTTGTTCCCATTTTTATTTTAGGATGAAGTAAATGGCTTGTTGTGAAAGTATTTATGGCCGGGATACATTTCGTCATTACAGTCAGCGTACAGTTTTCCGTGTATGAAAATATACTTTCGTCACCAGCATCATCATCGTTCTCATCGTCGCCGTCGTCCGCGTTGTGTGTAGACCCGCGTTCCGAAAAAAGAGACCATGGTTTTTTTGTAAGTTATGTACACGTATAGCATCTACTATTCCTTCCAGTTGACAATGTACATTTCCCCCTAACTTATTATTTATCTCTCTCGTGTACATTTTGTTACTTCTCATATTTCTTTCTTTTTTTCCCTTTTCGCATCGTTTTTGTCGTCAGCGCGTGTAGGTACTAGGACAACATGCTTTTACCAAGAATTCCAATGAAGAAAAAGACGACGATGATGATGATACTAGTACTAGAATTACGACAGGAAGGACTAAAAACAGGAAAACAGCAAAGTTGCCCAACAAAAACAGTCTTTCTTCTCCAGTACCACCACCAGCAGCAGTAGCAGCAACGAGGCAAACCAGCATTGACTTGAAGAAGCGCAGAGAGAAATAGGATGACAACAACAACAACAACAACAACATCTGCATAAACTGGTTCAACTACTCCAACTCCACTCTTTCGCGTATTTTTCCTTTTTTTACTGGTTCGGTGTATCTGTGTGTGTGTCGGTGTTGGTATTCCTCCATTTTCTATTATTCCCTGGCAGCCAACAAGCTAGCGACAGAGCAGCAGCATCCTTGTGCTCCTTTTTCCTTGGTAGGAAGAATTGAGAGCACTCCTTAGGACAGACGATGGTGTCACTGTCAGGGAAAGTTGTATTAGTTGAAGGAGAAGAAGAAGTAGAAGACGACGACGACGTGGCAGACACTTACTAGCAGCAAAACAAGGGCAGATAAAGACAATGCGAAGAGACCGATGATGATGATGATGATGACGATGACGATGGCACTAGGGGATACAACAACATTCCTAGAAACTTGCCAGAAGGAACAGAGAAAAGCATATAATCCTTCAGTTAAGAAAATGGGTTTTACGGCAGGGGCAAAAAACGGTAGCAGTAACGACGACGCCAATAATGATGGCATCTTGCAGCCTGAAAGAGTCGAGTTAAATTGCGCCTTTGTGTCTCTCCCGTTGTCTCTGGACCCGGTCCCTTTCCACTGCCCGGAACACGAACCCTCCAAATAATAATCATTAACTCTCGTTTTCCAGCAGAGAAATTAGAAATTATTTACCCATTTGCTCTCCAAGAGTGTGTGCATGTGTGTGCTATCATTTTAAGAGAGAGAAAAATGCGAATTTGGAGAAATAACAAGAGCATGAGAGAGCAGACAAAATGAGAAATGCAGTTTACATTGCAAAATGTAATAAAGGAGCGATTCCGAATGGGAGAGCATTTGTGCCCGGGGAGGCATGACACCACCTAGTTTACCAGTGAGGCGATCAACCTACGTGCATTTTTGAGAGAAGGGTGTTTTTCTCTTATTGGTTTGTAAACACATCAATACACACGTTGTCAATATCCCCAGTGTAAACAGATGACGTGGGTGATACGGGAATTCGGGGCAGGAATAACGCAAGAGTCATCAAGACGAGAGGGAGAGAGAGAAACGACGGCGCAATCAAATGCTTGATTAAAGTTTAATGTGTTTTTCGGCAGCGGCGTCAGTAAAGAAAGAGAGAGAGAAGAGAGAGAGGAAACTATTCAATTTGGGTGTATCGTTGCAAATTAGTAAGACTACTTGAGAATTTATTTTTGGCCTTTCATTTTTTTCTGCAAAAAAACATCTCTACACTGATGCCTCGTGTAGGAGAAGATCGTAGGGAGAAAAATGAAACAATGCTGTGGTACATTTCATAATAGTTCTCATGTTGACTGGCGAACTGGCATTAATAAATAGACCTTGATGCTGTAAAATGCAAGTAATAACGGAAATAGGTAGGCGAGTTCCAATTTGTGGGGTAAAAATAATAGGAGTTGGAGTACTCGGCCCTGATTCCCAAGTTATTGGACAATTTAGGTAACTACAGGGAAGCATCCTACTCATTTTTTCCTTCTCTCAAACAAGATCGAAATCAAATTGGAGCCAACAAGAGGAAAAAAAGGGGTTTGATTAAAATTGAAGATGCACATATTAGTTTGTTTGTCGTCTTTTGGGAAATACAATAGGCATACGTATACACACATGCCTATACATATATATGTGCATTTTTTTCTGCCACAATCTCTTTCCACCACGGCACATCGATCTATCTGTTGTGTGAGGAGTGATTTTTGTTTGTGTGCGAATACGTTATTCCATTTACAGTTTCCTCCCAAGCCTGTGTTGTGAGTAAGTACCCCCATTTTCTTATTTACCCTCTTGGGAATTGAGAGAGTTGGATTGGAGGATAGATTTTTCTCTCCTCTTGTCTTCGCCTTCTTCTTCTTCGTCGTCGTCGTCTTGTTACAACTCCGTACAATTTTCCTTTCCGTTTTTTTCTTCTTTGAGGGCGTTTGTTTTCGTCACCTTTCATTACACCCCATGTATTCTTTGATGATGCATTGCATATTACATGAGAGAGTATTTGTAGATTGTAGATACGAGTCAAGTGGGGGAGGGGAGAAAACAATGATAGTTGGGGGAATCGAGTCTCAACTTAATACTTTGACTACTACTTGAACATTTCTCTCTTTCTCTGTCTCTTTCCACTGCTGCTATACCCCACTATACCATTATCATCCCAAAAGAAAAGCCGAAAAAGAGGGAAGGATTGAGAATCTAATCTGAGCATTGTCATCACCATGTATTTTTCATTTTGCACTCTCTCTCTCTCTCTAACGAAAACTGTTTCAACAGTAAGTGGCAAGTGGAGTTGTAGTTTCATCGTCGTTGCTGTCGTGGGGTAGTACATATTTTTAGATGCGCTTTGGAGAATACCTATTACACGTATAGTGTGTAGGTAGGTGGATTCCTGTGTGCTGTTACTCTGGTAGAGAAAACGCACACAGCAAAAAATGATTGCAATCATGTTTTCTTCTATCTTATCACGAGCTCACACCTAAACAGGACTCCAACAAAAAATGGGTGTGCATACAACAAGCAGACACTCTGAAATTATAGCATGACTGGGATTTCGTGGGGAGGAAGAAAGTATCTTTGTAACATTGAAACTGTTTCAATCGTTTTTGTTGGGAATCGAATAATATATTAAGTACCCTGGAGGAGTGACGCGATGGTCAGTGGTCAAAGCACTATTTCGGTTGGAGGGAGAGAGAAAGCGAGGGAGCGAGAGAGAGAGAGAGAGATGTTGGCAAAGAAAAAGAGAACAAATGTTATTTACTGACAGTACAACCCTCTCTGCTCACAATCAGTCAGCAAAAAAATGTTGATCCAACATAAATAAATCTTTACACACGTTTGGTTCTGATTATAAAGTGACGGGAGGTTTTCACAACTACAGAGGATTCATCTGTCCGTCAGTCTGACGGGGCGGATCTGTTTCATGGAAACTACAACCGCCACAGTTGATGTATTAAGGTTCTTTATTAAAATACTTTCCTCCGAATTTACTTTCTTCCATATATGAATCCAAAATAAACAACTAGCAGAAAAGTTTGTACAACCATAATGAAAGCAATATCAAGAATTAATCCATAACAAAATTTGTTATCACGTCACTTCTCGTTAAACAAAGTTGCTACATTGTAGAAACGTTGGATTCTCCCTCCTTCCCTCCACAACAAGATAACCGAATCATATATTTCAGTTTTCCCTTTGCTACTTTCCCTCTAACACGGTTACTTCTTGTTTTGTTTACACATCGCCTTTATTGTTTTTACTCTCAGTACAACATTCATTTCACCAAATTTCACAAACTTGGTAGAATACAAACGGTGAACAATACAAGTAGATGTTCACCAGGATGAAAAATTTGTAAGCTCTGTCAACTGTCAATTTTTGTCCAGGTGTTCCCAGTTTCAATTGTTGCCTGCCTTTTCGCTGTTGAGAACGAGAATATAACAAGGTTAACCAATTACGTCATTAGTTTCCATCCCTTCCTCTCATCTGCCATTTCTACGTCGCATCCTTACCCATCATCAAACCATCTGTAAAACGTTATCAACAGTAAAAAAAAAATATAACGAGTGGTATGGTAGTCCTTTTTCAGACACTGCAACGAAACAAGAAACTGCTCATATTGCAAAAAAAGATGTAATTACGAACAATGTTGTCAGTTTTATTACACTTCGTGGGAAAAGCGTGTAATTCTGTGTAATTAATTGGGAAAGAAAAAACTAATTATGTGTCTGAATTATAGAGAAATGTGTTATTATGTTTACTAATTGGACTGTTAATTGAAACTGACTTGATTGGATGATGAGAGTTTAAGCAGGAAAACCAGAGAGATAATGCATTGAGCTAAGCCTGTAAGCATGTTAGCAAAATCGTATTAAATATTGTTCAATAAAAAGTTTCCTCCGCTGCTCATAACAGTTATCAGTGAGACTAGAGAGCGAGAGAGAGAGAGAGAGAGAGAGAGTTTTAAAAGCATGTACGTGTTTACATTATAGGGTTGCGTTGTCATTGTCATTCATTGGACATAAGACGCGTGGCGGATCCCCTGATATCCCATAAGACAAGCAATACCAGCTTTCAACAGAGCGTCTTGTTGTTACTCTTCTTAAGTGGATGACATGTTGGTTTTTTCGTACGTTATTCAACATCGCCTACTTATTTCTAACCCGCTCTTTAGATTTCCACAAAGATTTTAGCAAATGAGCCAAGAACACTGAGCATTATAAAAGCATAGCCGACCGAATCCTTTATACCCTAACGCCTATAAAATATGGTCCTCGTCATATACCCTATTATGGGAAAACACGACGAGAAAAAATCGAAGTATACTGTGTGTATGTGTGTGTATGCGGAGAAAACGCGGTTGAGTGAGTGGTTGTTGTTGCTTGACTAGTTTGAACGCTTGGCAGTTTCAGTTCCGAGATTGCATTTTCTCTTATTAAGGAAGAACGACAACGACGAGGTAGTTCTACGACTTTCCTCTTCTACCGCCACTCTACTCTCTTTTTACCAAAAACCCATCATACTTTCTCTCTCTCTCTCCGTCTCTCCATCTCTCTGTTTCCCTATCTCGCTCTTCCCCGTTTGTCCCAATTCTCTGAAAGGGCAGCGTTATTTCTTTTGTAAAATATGGAGCATTCGTTCTTTCCTTCATATGGAACCTCTATTTAACCAGTTATGTGTGTAAAACCCAAGCATGCAAAAGCTAGCTGGAGAGAGAAGAGTGAGATTTTTGTTTCTCTAATGCTTATAGATTGCTGTTTGCTCTTCTCTTCTCTTTCTCTCTCTCCGGCGGAAATCGAACATAACAACGTGGAACCCACAGTATTAATCCAATCATCCGAATTGGAATGGGAAAATGTGTTTCACTTATCGCTGAGCATTTCATGAGAATTTTATATTATTATCCTTTTCCTTTTTTCGTTGCTGCTTCCTCTTTCACTCCCCTCCTATCTCTCTCTCTCTCTCTCACTTCCCTTTCGGCTCTGTTGTCTCTTGGAGATCTCCATCATGCCACAGAAGCACTTTAATCGTGTTAGTTGGGCCAACGACAATGATGATCAGCAGCAAGAGAGGGGGAAGAGATGATGATGATAATCATCATCATGATCACGATCATGGTAACGGCGGCGGCGGTGATGGTGGTGATGGAGAGGAGGGAATTTAAAAAACGTATTGTCAGTCTCATTCGTAGTGTTTATTGGTGCAGAAGCTTTAATTTCACCGTTGTTTCATTTTATTAGCCATTATCAGTCGTGTACCAAACGAACACGACAGTGGAGAAATAAATCTCGTAAAATTGTAAAATTATACGGGTATTTTGGTGAGAGCGAGACAACCATATATAGTACAAGGGACATGCACTATACCGAGTACATTATATTACGTCTCTGGTGCGGTACGTGTGTACCTGTCCTACTACCTCTAACCATTCCCGTTATATACGGTTGTGCAACGTGAAAATGCTCTGGCAAGCAACACAGGCACACAAAAACACACACACACACACACACTCATACACACGTACTGTTTGGCGGATGACATTTCACGTAAAATGTACTTCTTGGAAAATTGGAATTGAAGCAGCAGTCAGCGAGAATAATGATGATGCGGATGATAATGCCGTTCGTTATGTATATGTAGTTTTCCTTTTTTACTACCCATCCCTGCCGTGTACTCATTTTCGTAAGCAGTGACACGAGCACGGTTTTCTTTCTGCTGAAATGAAATGTAAGTTATGCATACATAAAATATTCACAATTCATTCTACATTGATATTTCAACAGAAATTGGCCCCTTTTTTTTAAAAAAAAAGACTCTCATTTATTATCCCAATTTTATTAACTTATGCAAATGTGAAATTGCTTCCGAAAATCAGCAAAAAAATATGTACTACGTTGCTGCTAGTAGTCATATTATCTACTTGTTACGACATCAGCCCATGATGCAACTCAATTTTAGTTTATCATTCCAGGCCTAGACGAGAGTAAGCGAATTATTGGTATAAAAAATTCGCTAACGATATTATCTCTCTCTCGCTCTCGCAGTCTCTGCCTTTATCTCTCGCTCTATATACCTGTCCACCTTGTGTATGCAACGTATGCTGAGACGCAAGGAGGGAAAACTGGATTAGCTTCTCCAGGATTCCCCAAAGTACAGGGTAGCAGGCAACTGTGTGAAAAGGGAAGATAATTGGTTTTACTCTATCCCCAAAATTGGATCAACGTTACCTCTCTACCTCCCTCCTTCCCTCACTCCCTCTCTTTCCCGGCAAACTGCAAATTGACAATTGACAAATCATTTGAATTAAAATAGTACGCCATGTTCCCCTTGTAAAAATTAAAGGCCTGAAATTACACATGTAAGGTTTTTACATACATATCCTTCAACTTTAACTGTTATGTAGTCTTTTTACGAGGCTTCGTGCCTGCATCTAATGCGATGTTCTAGAAATCAGTCCATTTTAAGCATACTTGCTTCTTATTTTTCCATTAAGTCTCTACTTCTCTAGCAAAAATATTATACAACATCAAAGTGACTACAGGGCGAATCCTGGTGGCGTTGCAAAGTTTTAACAGCTTTTCCCGAAAAGTAACGTTAGGTACTAAATATATACTTGGTAACTTACAGAGCGAGAAACTAGTTACGCCATTTTATTTTTGAGTTCTGTGGAGATGGAAGATGTTTCTGTGGATTTGTGTTTGTTGTTAGTTACTTTTTCACATGAATTTTTGTCAACCAAGAAGACTTCAGCTTGACAACATCATCCAGCAGAGAGCTAATCAACGCTAACGAAAATAGTGAACAAGTAGACTGAGGGCCAAGGAAAAAAAAGGCAAGATACTTGTTTCAACTTTTTTTTTTAATCCGATCTAATTACGGGCCACTCGTAAAGCTTCTCAATGACTAGTACTACCAACAACGTTCTGCCACTACACAGCCACTCATCGTCCTTCCATTCCTGTGACTCTGGATACTGTATACAGTATGCACAAATGATGGCACACAAATGTGCTTTTATGTTTGACAAGAGTAAAAAAAATAATTTGAGCATGAAAACGTAGCTACTAATGTTATTAAAGCAGTTTCCCCTCCGGTTTGGAGAGTGCTTATTTTCAGTGCAAGCCCCTCTTCAATTCTCCAAAAGAGTTGGCAATGTGTGCGGAGGCATAATATTCCCCAACTTTTTCTCTCCCTCTCTCTACCTGCTTGTAGCTCTGGATTTGATTAACGTTGCTATTATGATTATTTTTTTTATTATTATCATGATTAACGTTGTTACTGAATTCGATTCATGCCGTAATCTTTTCTTCATTTTTTTTTGTTTCAGACCGCATCATCCTCTCATTCGCCTGATCCTCTCTCTCATCATCATCATTACGAATTCATCTCGTCAACAGCACTTCATTTCGGCCCAGTACATGCCTGACTGCCTGCATGCCAACACAGATCCCTGCCTACCTAGCTCCATGATGAGCAAACATATATTATCCTCTCTGATGCTCCGCTTTGCTACAGCTTTTTTTCCCTGGTAGTGCCGCGCGGTTCGTCGTGAGTGTGTGGCTTTGGAAAACAACTGTACCCAGGCACGGTTGTGGCCAGGATGATGGTAAAATCACTGGATCGTATTATTATTGCAGCGCTTCCCTTGTATTGGTCGTGCTTTTTTTTACTTCAGAGAGCTATCTTTTTCCTCTTCAGCCCTGCCATCACATCACAGAGATCCTCTCCACCGCCATTACCATCGTCAGATACAAGTAGACATACACATGTACATATTCACCACCAAATACCCGTTAATACTTTGCTCCTCTTACTTCCTCCTCCTTTCTCTCCGGTTGTTGTATCAAAATTCTTTAGCTTCCGAGGTCTTGACCCATTAACATGCGGTCCATGCATGATGTTGATGATGAACGAAAACTCTCATTGGTATTACTACAGTAGTGAGAGAGAAAAATGAAGCCTTTTTTCACCAGTTTTTAGAATAAATATACAAAACACGTAGTAACCATGTGCTTACACACTAACACACACACAGAGAGAAAAAGAGAGAAAGACAGAGAGAGAGAGAGAGGGAGGGGGAGGCGTACACACAAGTACATACATAGCAAGGGAGGCATGTAGCAGCAACACACAAAAAGTAGTTTCCTCTCTCTTCTCTCCACCAGTTCCACCACTAAAGAAGGGCATTTCTCTGGTGGGCATTATTATTATTCTGCTGGTTAAAATGGAATGTATTTACTTTTCTACAAAAATAGTCATACTCATAATACCATCACGGTTAATGTTACTACCGCAATTCTGGATGGTATGATATCGCAATTTCTCCAACCAGACCAAACAGCCGCACAGGATGAGAGGTATGAGAGGATATCTAGCAGCCGGGGTTGTAACGATCAAGTAAAAACAAGAGCATCAGTGAAAAGGGATACGTGGTAGGGGCACTTCGAGAAAGTTGTATAATAAGAATAAGAATAAAGCGAGAAGAGTGCGAGTGAGAGAGAGAGAGAGAGGAAGTTGCACATTTAGAAATAGAAATATAACAACCACTTATTCAATATATCTATCTAATAGCAGATAGACATAACTATCGCCACCATCACTACCACCACTGATGCTGCTGTGCAACTACTACTACTACGTCGTACAAAACTAACGATCAACTAAGTTAGTGGAAAGACTTTTTCTTACTTATTCTTTAGCCGTGTACAGTAAACCTCTGCTTTCGAAGCGCCCCCACTTTTCCAAGAGGATTCTGTAGTATCACGGTAGTTGTATAAGATGGTGGCAGCATTGGTGATGGTGGTAAGTTTTTTTCTGGTCGAAAAAAGAGAGGAAGAGGCTGCTACTGCTATTCTGACTGGTGAGTTCATTTCCCATTCTGTGATGACTGAGAGTAAGCTACATTGGTACACTTATGACCCGCATAGTCAGCAAAAGAAAAAAAGTTAACTGGAAGCTTGCAGAAAAAAAAGAAAAGTTTTTGACTTTTCGTTCAACGAAATTGCATGTACATAAGAGAAAGCAGAGAAAAAGTAATGATGTATAAGGTATGTATATCTATTTAGATAAGGCAAAAAAAAGAGATGGACAGAAAGAAAGAGAGAGAGAAAGATGGAATAAAAACAGCAGCAGTAGCAGCAGCAGCCCTACACAGACACTTGCCACTTATCCCTCATCCAGCAGGAATGACGAGATAGGTAGTTATGTACATGGAGATAGATTTAATAACCGTTTGTGAAAAAGGCGCACCAGAGCAAAAAATGAAACTATCACCTCGATTGTTGTGTGCCAGTAGTAGAATGAATAGTCGTTTTGTTCTACTACACATACATAAATATACAACATGCATAATGTATCTGAAGAAATGTATGGGGCCATTATTATTCGGTTCATCTGTTTGTTGGCGACCACTCCATATATCGTCCCTCCGGCCAAACAAAGAGAGAGAGAGAGTATTGTAGAAAAAGACAGAGCGAGTGAGAGATACAAGGGAACGAGTCATGAACAGACAAAAGGAGACAAGTCGAAGAAAAGTATAAGGAGAAAATAAGAGAAAATAGGAAAACGCACACAAGCAGTTGCTGCATGATTGTACAGTGGATATCTGGGTATAAGCATACATTTATTTACAGTACCTACTTAGCTTTCGTGTACATGCCTACACGTCGTCAGGGTAAGTTTTCTGTCGTTTTCTCAAAGCGAGTTTTACACTTATTACTGACGGGAGTTTGTATAACTGTGTGTCTTTTCTTTGTATGTATGTATATCGTCATCAAAGTAGTTGGGGAGAAAATACCAGGAATTTTCTCTAAAGATTCCATCTTCTTGATACATTCTCAATCGTTTCATAGACCACCATTACCGCTGCTACCACACACACACACACACACACTCAATGGGAAAAAGGAGACAGGAGAAGAGAAAGTGAAAGTAAGAGAGAAAAGAGAAAGACGAGAGCGTAAAAAGAGAGCATTGAGTACGACTTTCTCCTTCTTCCCCACTACCATTTCTTCCTCTTCTTCTTTATCTCATTCCGCGATGGACTTTTTTGCCGAAGAGGAAAAAATTGAGAAATAACAGCAACGAGCTGTAACTACTGTTCTGCTACCGTCACTGGTGCAGCTGTTTGTGTGTGGATGTGTGGAGAGAAAAAAATGGCCATTTCCAGTCGCACATTCCTACAACGGCCACTACTACTATTACTACAACTGCTACACAATAGTATATATAGTGTGCCACTACTATGACTTTCATCGTCATTGTCATGTTTCGGTACTGTAAAGACGGAGAGAGGAAGGAAGCATTGATTGTAATAAAATCGTGAAAAAAGGAGGCGGGAAGCTTGCTATGCCGTTAATGATGCTTCTGAGAAAATTCCCCACTTTCACCTTTATTATTATTGCCAAAACGAGTATAATGTCCTATTTTGGACTTTCTTCGTTCTTTACTGTAACGAGAGTGAAAGAAAAGAGCGAGACTGAGAGAGAGAGAGAGAAGGAACATTTCATCTTCTTGGATATTCTCAGGCAGTGCACACACACGCACAACATCATCATCTAAAACAGCAGCAGTCCTGCTGGTATCACTGCGACCACCGTCGCCGCCACATTCTTGAATTTCATCTCCCTACATAAAAAAAGACATACAAAAAGGAATATAAAAACGTACATGTTGAGTGTGTGTGGCAAGTTAGATGAATATGACGCTGCTGAGGCAGGTACAGCATCGACGGAGCAACTAGGAACACGCGAGCCCATTATCAACACTTTATGAAAATATCGTAAAAATTTTCTCACCTTAAAGTACCCCTCGTTCAATAAAAAAGAGAAAGAGCGAGAGGATTTCCTTGTTAAAAGTAATCTTATTACGGCTGTGTGCATGAATAGCTTTTGGGTAAGAAAAGGGTGAAAGCTTACTTTCCCTTACAAACGCACACACACAGAGAGAGAGATACACGGAAGCGCCCGCAAAATAATACGCTTTGCCTACACATTTATGACAAACTTCCATTGTCTAGCTACCTGTATCAGGGTGATGAATCTTGCCTGTAACTTGGTATAATTTCCATGTTATTACCGACGTACAAAAGGAAAAGATGGAATGTCGGGAGACTGCCATACTGTTTCCAGTGTTATAACTTGGAAAGTGGTTCCACAATCCAACTCATTCATTACTTGTTTTTTTCTTTTCTATTTTCTCTCTTCTCTCTCCCTCCTTAGCCCTGCTATGCATGACCGTGGCGCTACAAAACCCAATGATGATTAAATATGATGATGATGATGAACATGGCGATGATGGGATTGTACTAGATGAGACTTTTCCGAAAGAAAAAAAAAACCTCGGTTGAGTTGTTGAATGCGGTTTTATACCCAAGCAAAATAGATTTGAAGGGCGGTTGTTGTTGTTGTGGTTGTCATAGTACACAAGCAAGAAAGACGATGATCATCATGAGAATGCTGCTACCATTCCCCTTAAAATTTATGACAAAGTACCGGAATCACCATGGAAATAGCAAAGGATAAATAATGAAAACAGATTTTTACTGCCTATCTGCATACAAGTATAATTTGTTGTTACACAAGTCTGACTTGCAAGTATACATTGTTGATCAGTAGACCTACATTCCCCCTCACCACAGCAGCAGCAGCAGCAGTAAAAGTAACAATACTTAATTGCCACCGCGCTTACTAATAAATTTCCCCATTATTTAGTAGCTGGCAGGTAACACCCCAAAACCCCAGCGCAGCGGCAACAGCCCTCTTGCATCAATCATTTATTATTAACTTTCATCAGTAGTGGAAACTTCCGGCGTTCTATCTCTTCCAAAAAACAAAAAAAAACTTGTGTTACGACAACCTTGCCTTTCTCTCGCTACTTGCGTAAACTGCTTTGTTTAACAGAAACATATTTAATGCATAAAACATCATCATCCTCCGGTACCAATGCATATACCAAAGGTAAAAGTTATACGATTGTACTCAGGTATATAATATAAATAAGCAAGTTTCACGATGATGATGACTATGTACACTGGTGGTTTTGTTGCAAAAAAAAACTAAAAAAAAGAAAAGAGAAATGGATCCCACCAAGGAAAAACTGCTATATCATCTCCTTTCTTGGGAAATGTATGGCGCTAGCTCGACTACACACTTCTCTACTTTGTCCATTGTAGCAAACGCGCCGTTGGAGACACTGTAGTAATAATAACCACACAAACGTCGGCTGAATCCGAAAGATAGCCTGGTTCTCCTGTGTTATTTGAAGCCACAGGAGATCAGAGTATTGGCAACACGCAAACTAACATGGATTCTCTGTACCCACAAGGGATTTTTCCTTTGTAACACTACCTTACTTTTTTCTTCTTTTCCCCCGGAAAAAGAAGCTTGTCTGTGTATGTGAGTGTGAACGGGAGTGAGAGAGAGAGAGAGAAACACTGACACAGCAAAAGAAACATAAAAGCATACGTACTATATTTATATGTAGCCCTCTCATAAGAAAATCTAACTCGAGCTAAAAGCTAAAAAGTTACACATTTTTTTCTAATGCGTAGTAATAACGGCACCGTTTTCCTCTCTTTTCTCACTTTCTCCATCCCTCTCTCTCTCTCTCTTTCTCTGTGGGTATCTGCCTGTGTCGCTGTGGCTCTGCTTTTTATTAATTTTTGTCTATTTACTGTGCTTATTTGGTGACGAGATGCCTACGCGAGGATTAGGACAACTATGAAAATTTTATTTCCGACCCTGTAGCAGCAATAAAACCAGACACATTGATGATGATGGTACCCATTCAACCTTATTACCTTTTTTCCTGAGCTCATTTTTTTGGGTAAACAGCTATTATTTAAAATCACCGTTTCCACTGCTGAAAGTCGCAGGGAGAAGCAAAAGACAGGAAAGAAGCGAGGAAGAGCAGAGAGATCGCTGTGGTATACGATTTGGAGAGACGTAAAATTTTGCACAATCCTCAACAGTGGATGGTGTGTGGTGTGTCTGTGCTGTTTTCCTATTCTGGTCTGGCAATTTACAAGTATCTCTGGTATGTCCATCAATTATTTCGTGGGACAATGTTCCTGGCGTGTTAGAATTTTCAGATTTTACCTGTGATTAAATAACGATAGTTCTCAACGGAAAATATATATGTAACTATGCACCCGTAATGAGTGTCAATTGTAAAACTCGGTCTACACCGCCGTCCATATTGGTTATGTTTCATCCCGTGTCATTCCGGTTACCCAATTTTCCATGTGGGTACCTATCTGTCTCTCATTCTTTGTAGGTGTCTGTGGTGTGGATGAGAGAACGAGAGAGAGAGAGTGTGTGAGCGAAAGTCGGAATAGTTAGAGAACATTAAGAAATTATTAAAGAGGCACTCCTGGTCTAGAGCAGCATCATGGAAAATTAATATTATTCCTACTTGATAAATTGTTCAAGTTTCAACATTAACGTCAAACAAGCTCGTTGAAACACTCGCTCGATATTGGTTTTCTCATCATGATATATTTTTCGCCATTACTATTACCACTGCCACCAGTGGTTCAACCAGTTTTAGCACACTGCATTATTAAGTTCCTTAGCGTAGCTATAGGTACTTACTGCGATCACAATCATGTCTGTCTGTCGGTCTGTCTGTCTGTGACCACTATAACTTTTGTTCTACTTGACATAATCGAAC